>CM060435.1:80090043-80370875 GCA_030545235.1 Helianthus tuberosus | reverse complement strand
ATCTATATGAGGAATACATGATAAACCAAGTTAAAATATATTATTCCAAATAATTGGATAAATATAATTTAAGATAAAATATTATTATTTTAACTAATAATTATATATTTTGGAATTATATAATGTACGTCAAATATGTAACCCCAAGTATACCAAGGATTCCAAAATAAGTCTTGATAAACAACTAAGACTAAGAGTCGTTACACGACCTAACCATCTAATAAAACATAACACGTATGTAGGTAGTGGTACGTCATCAGGAAGAGATCTTTGAGTTACAGGAGACAGGACGCAAATCAGTGAGTTCATATTCCCCCTTTTTTTTTACTTTTTTCGGTTTTATAACTTACGGGGGTGAGATACATGTTTCAAATGTTCAAATGTTTCAATGGTATGGTTTAGCTAAGGAATGAACTGTTAGATCACGTGGATGATGTAGTATCTCTCCTAAGTGCCATTAATCTAGTTTAAGACCGAGGGGTATGAGTGGTAGATCTATCTAGGTGTAGCGAGCCCCACCCATGGGTCCTTGTGTGGCCGCATGTGGTGACTATGTCGTTCCCGCCAGATGGCCTGGAGGAAATTCGCTAGGTTTGAGCACTTCCTACGCACCACACATATTAATGTCCTTGCAAAACATTAATGATCTGTTCATAGTCGCTTTCATACCGGATTACAAAGGCATACTTACAAATGATTACAAGTTTATACGAGCTCACATACAAAACACATGAACTCGCTCAACTTTTGTTGATGTTTTCAAATTACATGTATTTCAGAAAACTAATGGATCTGGCGGTGTTTGAAAGATTTCAAGAAGTGTTTTCAAGAAGTGATGTCATCCTATCTTGGGAGGGTTTGATTTGGATATCCTATCTTAGGTAGGAAATACGAATCAAAGCCTTGGATTTAAAGTCTTTTGTTTTAAAAGTCCTTTGTGAAACTTATTACTACTTTGCATGGTTGTAAACTTTCATGGTTTGAAACTGAACAATTTATGGTTGTATTATTTTGGAAACTTATGAATGGATGATCATCATGTTTTAATCATATAGTTGTTTGTTGTAATTGAATGCAATGATATTGAGCAAGTCACACATCATACCCTTCCGCAAAAGTCAGGATGTGACAGGTTATTTATTCCTAGTTTTTAAATCTCACTATTTTATTGACAATATGTATATACATAATTTATATATACACTGTAACACCTGATTTTATTTAAATACATTTACAACCATTTTTTTACCGCGGAAATTAGGTCCCAACTTTTTTTTAAACAACCATCAGAAATCAATTCATATTGATCTTTGTTGTTTTTATTCGACCAAGAAAATGTGCTAAGATAACATGTCTAGATTTATAAACAACTAAAAACCCTTGAAACCTGTATAACTTTACAATTACTTTTAAATCAAAATCGAGATGTGTGTAGTTCATTCTAGGATACATGATCTTCAACTTTTTTCTTTTCAATCTACTTGTGAGCATTACCTGAGACAACACAATATCACATAATTAGAGTTAATGGCAAGCAAGAACACGTCAAAACAATACGAGATAAAACCATCTTGAAGACATCAAAGATCTCCAATGTAAACTAAGATTGAAATACCAACTTTTCGTTAATAAAAATAACAACATATGCTACGATGAGTTCGGCATAAGCTACACCATCCTGGCGTAGACAACAAGCGTAAGGCCCAGCATAGCACAGAGGCTATGCAACATAACACAAGCGACCGCGTAACCTACGCCGAATCTGGAGTCGGCTACACCGCCTTCAAATCTGCACTAGAGTATACTTGTTACTTGAATACCCCGACTCCCATGTAACCTGTTACTAAACTCAACAATTTCAACCATATAAGCTATTAGTAGGTTTTCGCCACACATACAAATCATAACTCTAATTTCTTAATTAACACAATCCGTCTACAAATTATAATAGATCAAAACTAAATACATTGTATACATACCTAACCTTCTTAGTTGCAAGTGACACAAGTTTACAACTTGTTGAATCCATGTTATTAGTTACACTTTGACAAATCTGTAATCAAGACAATCACCCTTATGCCCAATTAAGGACTCAAAACATGACCGACAACATAGCCACAATGCATTTGTCTGATTTACACATTATACTACAAAATAGTCAAGAGAATGATTCACACCAAATACTATAAATATATTCTTTAAAACAGAGTAATAACCACTCACCTTGGCATGAATATATTTCTGAATTACTCCACCAACCTGTTGACTTCAAAGCGTTATTGTACCTAGCTTCATCGCAAGTCAACTCACAACGATTAGGATACGTGTTGTATAATCATTTCATTCCAATATTAGTATCCCTTTATAATAAATCAGCGCAGTCTTTTGTTGATCAACCAAGATCAATGCAATTTATAAATATGACTAGTTAACATCAACAATTCATGTTTGGTTCAAGTGTACTCAAATATTCATATTTAATAATTTTTATAAAAACCTATTTCTGGGCAACCCTTTTATGAGCAGCTGCTGTAATCGTCTTATTTGACCCCCTTAATGGCCATAGTTTTCTTTCTTCTAAAATTATATAGAAAGTAGAATTAACGATATTTTCAACAATATAAAGTACACCCAAACAGACACTCGGTTGATCTTATAAGATCCTTTTTTTAAAAGATAGTCAAAATTCTGGACATTAGTTTAAAAATTCAGCATAAGGCTTAATGATTCAACTTGATTTTTTTAACTTCTTCAATCAAACCTAAGACCACTTTTAAAAATCCAATTATCGTGTTCGTATACCAAGTTACTCATCCACAGTTATTTATTTATTTACACTTCATGCAACAACAACCTCCAATCTGATCAAATTAAACTAGAATTATTGATGTAGACATTTTCACAAACAGTTGGTGTGCATAAAGTTTTACTACATTTATCCACATTGTTGATTCTTATTATCTAACATATTATAGTCACCATTGAAGTATTACTGGTCCATTTCAACCAAAACATCAACTCATCTTAAATCCAAAAATTCCAAAGTTAGTGAACTAGGGTTCTTCATGAAATAAATGGGTTTTGATATACTAACTTTACAGTTCACTTGTTTGAACCACTTTTCATCTCCAATCACACAATAATTCGCAGATTTGTATCACTATTTCATCAAGATTACTCCTCCTACTAAAGCACACATCGCAAATTAAGGTATGCATAATTATGAGTTACTTACGAAGCTTTCAATGGCTAGAGGATGATCAAAGCCTTCCCATCCCTTTAGTGATGGATTAACATCAAATACATTTTGTATTCCTCTTCCTCAAAGCTGTAAGTTACAGCCTCCACACACACATACATAGAAACCATCGTGACTTGTGTGTGTGTTCAAGAAGCTTCCATCTTATTATAATATCTTTGCCTACTTTACTATTCAAGCCCTTATACTTTATAGATGTATATTATTTTCATCCCAACTTAGATATTTACTTCCATTATGAAAATTTAACCATATGTAGTATACCTAATATAAATTTTATAATCTTTCAACGCCCTGCTAATTTGATATATCTACTATTTCCATTATTAAATCACAAAAATCATTATAGTTATATTTATAGAATTTGGGGTGTTACAAATCTACCCACCTTATGATGGTTTCGTCCTCGAAACCTAATCAATCACATATTAGAATACTACTACACTAGTGTTAATTCACGTATTCTTTCTCTTTTCTTTCCTCAATACACTTTTAGGCGTCTAAATACCTATATTACTTTCGTCCTATAAGAAGTTTTACAATCCTTATATGTATGGGGTTGCCATACTTTGTGTTCTATTTACACAATAATTCTTAATCATTCATTTATCACAAGTATGTTTAACACGTAGCTCGATATTTGGCGATAATACACTTCTTACCATTTTAGGTTACAATATTCTCTTTTGATCCTCTCATGGATACCAATATTGCCTTCCCAAAGATCTTCAAGCATTGGGTTTTCATAATTCGTAAGGAGCCCTTCATGTTAATATCTAATTCTTCCAACCAGGTCTTGTTCAAATGAATATAACCAAGAATCCTAACATCGTCTCAGATCATCTAATGCTACTTGTTGTTTTATACATTCTATCAAGAATTCCACTACCTCGTCATTAAGTCCGACTTTTCTTATATTTCTCAACATAAACTAGTTAAACGGTTCAACATATAATCCTTGTCGATCACATAATCATATTTATGTATTTATTTATTATCACACAACTTTTAATATTAACTCACATCATGATCCAGAAATCTTATAAGTAAACCAAATATATGCATGTCCCCTTAGGACTTTAATATTACTCAACTACATAAGTTCATTCTGTCAGCGACGTTCAACTATTGCACATACATTGGTTTTAATAAATCAAAAATCATATTCATCTCATTATTTTGTAGCAAGCATTCATGTATCATCATGAAAGTGAAAACATTACCTCATGTGTTATGACTTCGCCTCCTCACAGAAGGCATTTCAAGGTGTCTATCAAGTCTTGTACTTGATATTCTAGTCGTAATCCTTTAACTCCAGCTTGCACTTCGAGTTGACTTTCTAATTGATCTCCCATGCCAACCTAAATAAGAGAACTAAATCCAAACGTCCTTGCGTGTATTGACCATTAGCAACAACTTTTACAACTTGTAGATGAAGCATAATCTATTTGTGTTTTCACTTGTTAGGAAACTCACTTTACGGCTTTTGAGACTAAAGTGACATTAAATTCCTTTTCTTTATACGCACGTAATTTGATATGATCTTTTGTTTGAAGTGAGAGCTTAGTTAGCGACCAACTAATATTCTGCATATAAATTTAGCAAGTATTGTTGTATAACAAGATACCATGCAAGAGCTCTTACCTTGCTCATGTAAATTTAACAACTAGTAGAGCTTTTCTTCAACATAACCTTCAATCATTTAGGTTAGCATCTCTTTCCGACATTTAATGGAGATACCAACACAACCATACTAGATATGATCTGTCCTTAGGCTCGTTTGCAACTCACTTTGTTCCTGAAATGAAATTACTTATGCGGACATATGTGTTTCTTCATCATCATTGCATTTAAACCCATCTGGTTACATGTTTTCAGTAGGTTACATTAGTTGGATCATTAGTAGAATATTTCAAATTTCACCACTTTTTCACAGTCATCACCTTGTATGTATGCCAATTTTTTTACAACAAATTTATGTAACAAGTTTATCAAAACTTCTTCAATTACTAGCATTCACTAGTAGTTATACAACATAATTATCTTAAGTTCTATACAATGAGATTAGAAAACCTCTAATATTCATTCATACACATAGGGAAATAACTATCACAAGTGTTCCTTTATTAATTCTAATATATAAAAAAGAGGTTTATCTTCCTTTGAAAATAGAAACATTGAATATCCCAGCCAATGTGCATACTAGCATACTTGTAATCATCATTTTCTTCACTTATTCAAAAGCACTATGATCCTATAATTCAATTTGATCATATAAGCCTTTCAAAATTCATCAAAATAAATTAATTTTCTTTAAAAATTAATTTGCAATATACTATATTATGATTTTAAACCCCTTTTCCAATTAAAAAAATCAATATCAATATACCTTGTATTTGGAATCTACAAACATTTAAAACTTATGTTACGCACATATTTTAATCTTGCCTCATCAACTTTAAATCCCTGGATAACTTGCTTCCATACTCTAGTTTGACCTTTTATGTTCTCATATAAAAATAACAAGTCTTTCGTTATTAGTGCAATGTACTCCTGGTTTATTTAAACATGCCATTTCATTTCGACTCAGTCTATTACTTTTTTTAACCTCCATCCCTATAATTATGGCCACTCCAAGACCACGTTAATACCATATTCTCACACAATCTTACTCGTGATGTGACATTGTTAACATATTGTAATAACATATGCTTGTCGTCACCACATTATGTTTCAAGTCATAATATCATTCGTGTTTACACTTGCATGTGTGGTTGTCATTAAAAAGCAATCGATTATACTATTCAGGACTTTCATTTCAGTCCTTCTACGTAATCTTAATTATCAACATGTGTATACTCTCACATGTGAGTTTCCACATACTGACAAACCCCCCCCTTTCCATGTGTATGTTAACATATTTCAGTTGTATAACAATTTTAATTTAATCCTCCAACATACCTCATTTAGGTTTACACGTGTTTTTCAAAATATGATGCTTTTCTCCATTTCATGTCAATTGCACATAAATCAATCATAATGAACAAACCGTTTCAACTTACTTGTGAGGTTCAAAATCGCCATGTACTATGCTTTCTTCTTTGAAACCACCATCTCGATAATTTGCTCATCCGCCTTGAACCATCTTATTATTTCATAAGTTATTGTATTGTAAATTCCATATATTTCATTTCGCATGTCATTATGAAATCCTTTATCTCATCCCACGCATGATGGGCTATACTCCACCCATGAAGAGCTAGTATGCGATACATACATCTCATCCCACCCATAATGGGCTACAATACACCCATAAAGAGCCATACTCCACCCATAAAGGGCTATTATGAGATTCGTACATCTTATTCCACCCATGAAGGGCCACCCATAAACGGCTATTCTAAGATCCGACATCTCACTATTCCGAGATCTGTACATATCATTCCACCCATGAAGGGCCATACTCCACCAATAAAGGGCTATTCCGAGATTCGTACATCTCATTCCACCCACGAAGGGCCATACTCCACCCCATAAAGGGCTATTTAATAAACTTATGAAACTTTCCTTCAAAACCTTTGTCGTGTATCAACCATTGAACTATTAGTCAATCATTAGTCACATATATATTATGTGACTATTATTAAATCATATTTATAGCATGTAATCAACATATAGTTTAACTTCATGTTTACTTCAATTATTAATTAATTTAATATGTATCTTAATTAGTTCTAACCATCAGCATAAGAAGTTTTTGCCACCCTTTCACCGCATTTACAAACTCTTCATTACCTTAGTTCTGATTATGGTAATCATAAGAATTCAATAGTATCATATGTTAACTAGTACACTGGCCAAATGCATTAGTCCACACACTATACACATGACTTCTTATTATCACCACTTCACATCTTAAGTAAGCAAATTTCAATACATGCATTGCATCATTACCTGGTAATGGGCTAACTTATCAGTTTATTCATAACCTTAAGGTTTGCCTTTTCTTTTTCAACAACGTGTATGCATGCATCCAGTTTATTGACTATAAGGAAGCATACAACATACATATATACAATTTTTTTAGTGTGGATACATACCTTCATCAACCTGATCAATCCTCTTTTGAGAATCACAATTCGAATCATTCCTTTGATAAGTGGGGTCAACCTACATCACTTTACAACAACAGAATAATAATTTAATATGACCCTTAATAATAGTAACATACATTTTGGTGTCTAGATCAAGTCCTGGCTGAACACACATCTCGTATCAAGAGCACAAGGTTTAAGTCCAAGTATGTTCAACTATACTTGAATCCCTTAAACCATAGCTCTGATACCAACTTGTAACACCTGATTTTATTTAAATACATTTACAACCATTTTTTTTACCGCGGAAATTAGGTCCCAACTTTTTTTTTAAACAACCATCAGAAATCAATTCATATTGATCTTTGTTGTTTTTATTCGACCAAGAAAACGTGCTAAGATAACATGTCTAGATTTATAAACAACTAAAAACCCTTAAAACCTGTATAACTTTACAATTACTTTTAAATCAAAATCGAGATGTGTGTAGTTCATTCTAGGATACATGATCTTCAACTTTTTTCTTTTCAATCTACTTGTGAGCATTACCTGAGACAACACAATATCACATAATTAGAGTTAATGGCAAGCAACAACACGTCTAAACAATACGAGATAAAACCATCTTGAAGACATCAAAGATCTCCAATGTAAACTAAGATTGAAATACCAACTTCTCGTTAATAAAAATAACAACATATGCTACGATGAGTTCGGCATAAGCTACACCATCCTGGCGTAGACAACAAGCGTAAGGCCCAGCATAGCACACAGGCTATGCAACATAACACAAGCGACCGCGTAACCTATGCCGAATCTGGAGTCGGCTACACCACCTTCAAATCTGCACTAGAGTATACTTGTTACTTGAATACCCCGAATCCCATGTAACCTGTTACTAAACTCAACAATTTCAACCATATAAGCTATTAGTAGGTTTTCGCCACACATACAAATCATAAATCTAATTTCTTAATTAACACAATCCGTCTACAAATTATAATAGATCAAAACTAAATACATTGTATACATACCTAACCTTCTTAGTTGTAAGTGACACATGTTTACAACTTGTTGAATCCATGTTATTAGTTACACTTTGACAAATCTGTAATCAAGACAATCACCCTTATGTCCAATTAAGGACTCAAAACATGACCGACAACATAGCCACAAGGCATTTGTCCGATTTACACATTATACTACAAAATAGTCAAGAGAATGATTCACACCAAATACTATAAATATATTCTTTAAAACAGAGTAATAACCACTCACCTTGGCATGAATATATTTCTGAATTACTCCACCAACCTGTTGACTTCAAAGCGTTATTGTACCTAGCTTTATCGCAAGTCAACTCACAACGATTAGGATACGTGTTGTAAAATCATTTCATTCCAATATTAGCATCCCTTTATAATAAACCAGCGCAGTCTTTTGTTGATCAACCAAGATCAATGCAATTTATAAATATGACTAGTTAACATCAGCAATTCATGTTTGGTTCAAGTGTACTCAAATATTCATATTTAATAACTTTTATAAAAACCTATTTCTGGGCAACCCTTATATGAGCAGCTGCTGTAATCGTCTTATTTGACCCACTTAATGGCCATAGTTTTCTTTCTTCTAAAATTATATAGAAAGTAGAATGAATGATATTTTCAACAATATAAAGTACACCCAAACAGACACTCGGTTGATCTTATAAGATCCTTTTTTTTAAAAGATAGTCAAAATTCTGGACATTAGTTTAAAAATTCAGCATAAGGCTAAACGATTCAACTTGATTTTTTTTTTAACTTCTTCAATCAAACCTAAGACCACTTTTAAAAATCCAATTATCGTGTTCGTATACCAAGTTACTCATCCACAGTTATTTATTTATTTATTTACACTTCATGCAACAACAACCTCCAATCTGATCAAATTAAACTAGAATTATTGATGTAGACATTTTCACAAACAGTTGGTGTGCATAAAGTTTTACTACCTTTATCAACATTGTTGATTCTTATTATCTAACATATTATAGCCACCATTGAAGTATTACTGGTCCATTTCAACCAAAATATCAACTCATCTTAAATCCAAAAATTCCAAAGTTAGTGAACTAGGGTTCTTCATGAAATAAATGGGTTTTGATATACTAACTTTACAGTTCACTTTTTTGAACCAGTTTTCATCTCCAATCACACAATAATTCGCAGATTTGTATCACTATTTCATCAAGATTACTCCTCCTACTAAAGCACACATTGCAAATTAAGGTATGCATAGTTATGAGTTACTTACGAAGTTTTCAATGGCTAGAGGATGATCAAAGCCTCCCATCCCTTCAGTGATGGATTAACTTCAAATACGTTTTGCATTCCTCTTCCTCAAAGCTGCAAGTTACAGCCTCCATACACACATACATAGAAACCATCGTGACTTGTGTGTGTGTTCAAGAAGCTTCCATCTTATTATAATATCTTTGCCTACTTTAATATTCAAGCCCTTATACTTTATAGATGTATATTATTTTCATCCCAATTAGACATTTACTTCCATTATGAAAATTTAACCATATGTAGTATACCTAATATAAATTTTATAATCTTTCAACGCCCTGCTAATTTGATATATCTACTATTTCCATTATTAAATCACAAAAATCATTATTGTTATATTTATAGAATTTGGGGTGTTACAAATACACGCTTGTATATAATTTAATACTTTTTGGGGTGTTATAAGTCTATCCCCTTAAAGAGGATTTCGTCCCCAAAATTGTAATACGTACTAAATAAGGAAGGGTATAAGCGTCTCATCTCTTTTTCGGACTCCCAAGTGGTGTTCAATCCCTTCCGGTGTTCCATTTAACTTTAACTTGATTGATTTCTTTGTTTCTTAAGCTTTTAACTTTTTGATCAAGAATTGCGATAGGTTTTACGACATAGTTAAGTTTATAGTCAACTTCAATGTTGTCGTAGCTATTATAGGCTGTTTCATCAGCTAATCACTTTCACAAATGTGAAATATGGAAAGTGCTATGTATACTGCTCAACTCTTCTGGCAATTCGTGTCGGTAAGCTACCTTACCCACACTTCTACGATTTTGAATGGCCTAATAAATTTCGGACTTAATTTCTCTCAATTGGATAACCCCTTCCCACAGAGATACCCTGAATGAAACTATATCACTATCATAAAACTTGATTGGTTTTAGTCTTTTAGTCACGTGAGACTTTTATCGGTTTTGAGCAGGATTATTTAAATCTTTTTATTAGTGCTCCTGACTATATAATTGTGGGCTAATTCTAGTGGACCCACTTCATCCCAACACCCTGGGGTTTGATACTTCCTGTCATAACGCATTTCGTACATAAATATTCCAATAATGGAATGGTAGTTATTATTATGTGAAAATTCAACTAGTGGTAGATAGACATCCCACCTACCGCCAAACTCGATAATACTTGCTCGTATCCTATCTTCGAGCGTTTGAATTGTTCTTTCGCTTTGCCTATAGGTCTGCGAATGATATGTGGTACTAACAAACAAGTTAGTACCCATTTGCTTTTGAAAATCGCGCCAAAAGTTTGAAGTGAACCGTGTATCTCTATCCAATACGATAGATACCAGCATTCCATGGCGATATATAATTTCATTCATGTATACTTCCGATATCTTCTCAGAAGTATATATCTTGTGAATAGAATAACGAGACTTGCGGGTTTTATCAAGAATAAGAGTTTTGACATTACATGTGTTTGGAATCTATATTCTATCGAAACGGGTTTTTAATCCAGTACTATCTTTTACTAAGTCTTTCAGATGACCTATAATTCTTTTTTCGTTTCTAACCAATGTTTTTGTCTCATATTCAACTCCTTTTGATCAAAGAAGTAATTGAGACTTTATGGTCAATGAAAATTATAAATTTCACACCATACTGGTAATGCCTCCGTATCTTTAAGGCAAAACCCACTACCGCTAATTTAAAATCATGTGTCGAATAATTCTTTTTCATGAATCTTTAGTTATTTTGAAACATACGCGATCACTTTTTCTTGTTGCGTAAGTACACACCCGAGACTAAGCTGGGATGCGTCAGAATAGATGACCATGTCTTCAATCCCATCTGGTAACATTAATACCGGTGCACTGGTCAACTTTTCTTTAAATATTCGAAAGGCATCTTCTTATACATTTTCCCTATACAAATTTCTCATCTTTATGTGTTAACTTGGTTAATGGCGTTGCGATTTTGGAGTAATCTTGTATAAATCTCCGATAGTAACCCGTAAGACCTAGAAAACTCCTAATCTCTGATGGATTCTTTGGAGGTTTCCATTTTGACCCAGCTTCTATTTTGGATGGATCTACCGATATTCCATTGGCACTAATAACATGCCCCAGAAATCGTACCTCACGTAGCCCAAAAGGCACATTTCGAAAATTTCGCGTTAAGTCTCACACTTAAGCGTTTCAAGTACTTCACATAATAACACTCGTGATCCGTTTCACTCTTCAAATACACGAGAATATTTTTAATGAATATTATCACTGACTTATCTAGCATCGTTTTGCAGACGCGGTTTATGAAGTTCATGGAAGCCGCAAGTGCATAGGTTAATCCGAAAGACATTACTAAGAATTCGTAATGTCCATAATGTGTTCTAAACGTTGTTTTTGATGCGTTGTCCTCTTTTACCTTCAACTGGTGATAACTCGATCTTAAGTCGATTTTTGAAAACCAACTCGCGTCTTGCAGCTGATCGAATAAGTTGTCAATCCTAGGAAGCGATTATTGATTCTTTACTGTGAGTTTGCTTAACTCCTGGTAATAAATACACATTCGCATGCTTTCGTCCTTCTTCTTTACGAATAATACCGGCGCTCTTAACGCTCGGCTGTATAATCCCTTATTGAGACGATCTTGCACTTGCGATAACAATTCTTGTAGTTCCAATGGCGCTAATCATTGCAGAGCTTTGGCTACCGATTTCACGCCTGAAACTAATTCGATGTCAGAGTCCACCTCGCGTTCAGGTGGTATTCTAGGTAGATCTTCCGAGAAAACCTCATCTCAATCCCTTACAACTAGTATGTCTTTAATTTCTAAAGATTCTTTAGTCAAATCATGTATGTAAGCCAGATAAGCCTTACATCCATGTTGTACAAGCTTATAAGCTTAAACAAATAAGCAATTCAGGGGACTACAACTTTTCTCCCCATAATTAGTAACATATTTTCCGTTTGGAGACATCAGGTATATCTCCTTATGGTTACATATTAATTTCTGCATGATATCGAGTTAGTCTATTATCCCGATTACCACTTAGATTTCTCCCATTGACATGGGAATGAGATCAACGAAGTATTCTTCATCGTCCATACTAAATTTGCAGTTTCAACACACATCACAACAATAAACCTTTTTATTATTACCTATTTCTACTTCTAAAAGTACAGGTAATTTTGTTAACGTGAATATTGGGCGTTGAATAAATCGATGTGAAACAAAGATTTATTTGTACCCGTAATAACTAAAAATTCGTGCTAGAATTTAATTTACAAGAATATACATGAAACCACATCAGGTTCAGCTTTAGCCTATGTGGCTATCCTGTGGAACGACCTTGCCCTCGATTTCTGGGCATCAGACTTTGTGTCAGTTGTTTCTTTGATTCCAAGCCGCTCTGGACATTTAGACTTCTTATGTCCCGGCTTATAGCATTTATCCTAGTGAAATTTTTCCACATATTTTACACTTATGTAACCCCTTTTTTGTTATTCCTTTCTTGGGAGCTTTATTAGACTTTAATTTCTTTATGGGGCTTGGATCCACATCCAACACCCTCCTTTCATCTCTTTCTTGTAAGATACTGTCTTTCAATTCGGTCATCATATCGTCCACCACGGGCACGATTGTGGTTTGTAATCTATCGATAAACTGCAACAGACTATTTTCTAATGTCTTTCCGACTTCCTCGGAAATCTTAGCTTTCATTTGTTCAGTCAAGTGAGATGTCGAATCATCTCTGCTTACTCCAGACATTTCTTTAACTGAAACGTCCATAATAGTTAATCAATAACTATTCAATTCATTTCCATTTCGTTATATGAAAATTTATATCACACACACTTAATCATAAGTGATTTGTTATTCCTTTTCTGATTTGGTCATAACTTGCCTCACCTTTCTTACTTAGTGTATTTCTCGGGTTCGAGCATATTCATACACTCCTCCCATACACTGTTCACATATTTTACATCATTTAAATCTTTAAATCTAGACTCATTTATAAGTAACTCTTACCGGATGTCTTGATCAAGCTTTGAACCAAACTCACTTTGTCTTAACGAGGCTTTAATTACCAACTTGTAAGACCCTTTCACCCATTTAATAATTCATATAATGCATATAGCGCATTTAAATTCCGTTTTTCAAAAACATTAATATAGCAACATTTACATAAGTTTCGTAACCTTAAAACCACGTTTACAAGGTTTTAGAACATTCTATTTTACTAACACATACCTAACTTGTAAAGCATTAGTTCAATATTTACAAAGTTGGACAAAACAACCCCCAACGAGTTTAGTAACAAAAGTCTTGATTTAGTTGTGAAAGCTTCTTTTACACGTGTATTCGGTTCTCTAACAACGCTTGATCATCATCCGCACTCCTGTTCCTTTACCTATGACTGAAAATTCATCAAAACATTAGTTATTGATGTTTAAATGTGAATTAACAAGTCTTAAAGTCAAAACACATAACAAAAACAAGTTTTTCAGGTCTGGGGTTCGGTCGCGTGGCGCGACAGGAAAGATCCCAACTCTCGCGGGCCGCGAGGGCCGTCGCGTGTCGCGACGGTCGAGTATGTCGTTGTCGCATGGCGCGACAGGTAACTTTTTCCAGCAAGTTTATTCTAAAACCTGCATATTTCCCAGCTATGCTATCTTTTACGAAAATGAATATAACTTGTCCGTTATTGACCTGAATTAAGTCCCGTTTCTTCCTAAGTGACCGTAATTCAACCCTTTATAACAAGAATTCAAAACCTGATATCTATTTTGTAACACCCCAAAAACGGGTTTGGTAATCAAACCACGTTAATACTAAAATACGGGTAAAATACCGTTAGTGATAAACTTAACCCGGTGAATATTTTGAGAAAACAAAGTATATAAAAATGCCCGAGTTAACGGGACTTCAAATATAACGGGTTATAGCTTCCCGAACCCATTAAGTTAACTAGGAATAATTAACCTAGTTAATGAGGTGTAAATAAGTAATAAAACATGGAGTTCTAGTCCCTAATAATTAGAATTAAACTCGAGGGACCAAAACCATTAAAAAGGAAACAAGTTTTATATAATAAAAAACACACACACCACACACACAAGGTGTGTGAGGATCGATCATCAGGGGCGACCAGAGGAGAAGGCTCTAGAGCCAAAACCCAACTCCAACAAATCCATCCGATTGAAGGGCCAAACGAAGCTCAAATTCACAACCGAACGCGAATTAATGATCACCCGAGCTAGGGGATCATGAGGTATGTAAAAATTTGATGATTCGTGAAGTTTTAAAATTTGAGTAATCATCATAATCACGAATTATGTATGGATTAGAGAAGCTATGGCTCAATTAGTGATGTATAATTGTTTAGGAACTAAAACCAAAGTGAAAATCATACATATGGTACTATGAATTGAATGATTTGATGGATTACCAAATTAGGATAAGTGGGTTTTGATTTAATAGTGAAGATGATGATAAGTTTGTGTTCGAAGTCATCATAAATAATAGTTGAAGTAAGACACTCGAACGATTTGGAAGTTTGAGTATTTGATCTTGCATGATAGAGGGTGAATTTTGATGTTAATCTTGGTAAAAATGACTAGTTATGAACTAGTTAGTAATAGTGTAACAATATGGCCAATAGGTGTTTGTTAAAATGCCTAAATGAAAGCTAAGATGTTGAAATTTCGAGTGAAACGCACATTTGAATAATATGGAAAATTATGCGAAATATGAAATGATAAGAGTTCTAAATATCATGTTGATTTAGACTTAATGTTGTAAACCATGTGATTGAAAGTAGTTAACTTTGATAAGCTAAGTTAACTAATGATGAAGTTGAATAGTGTCACACCCCGACCGCGTCAAAACAACGAAACCGCGGTGGAAACGTCGGGGAGTGGAGCAACAGAATTATTGTTTCACAACCATGGATTCAAAGAGTTTTGTTTTATTGATTCATTAGGTAATTTACATTGTCTTAAACAAAACAAACAAACTAAACATCATCTATCATTGTTATTATGTCACTAAGGCCTCGTCCAGATCCTATGTGAGCATGCATCCTAGCAATCAACATTATTCAACAACACCTAAAACATATGTAAAAACAAAGTCAGCAAAGAAATGCTGGCGAGCACATAGGTTTTATGAGAGTGTCGGATTCATGGCTTGTTTACATGTTGCAATACCTTATTAAAAACCTTGTTTTGAAAAGTGCATAGTATTGCAGCATAATTAACCATCTCAAATCAAGACGGTTATAACTTATAAAATCTCGTAGCCATAATTCTTAACCCCAAAACATTTGTTTTAGTAAACCAAATTGTAAAACATCTCGTATACACTCATTAATAAAACTCGTAAGGTTTATATCTTCTAGAAAACATCGTTATGTGACATCGTTTTAATCTCGTTTACCAAAGTGAACTAAATAAAGTCACGGTATGTAACGTGATGAAAACACTTATATATAAGAAGTACCAGCGGCGTATCTACCATGTCTTCATCACATTACACCCGTCCCGTTATCTAAACACTAACCCAAAACCAATCGTTTATCCAACTCGTTTAACTTTTTCAATCGTTTCAAAATCGTTTAACTCGTTTAAATCGTTTCCAAATCGTTTAACTCGTTTAAATCATTCTCGTTTTAATTGAGAAACTACTTTTGGTCATCTCGCTAATAACATCCAAACCTTCGCAACTCGTCCATCGCTATTCTCGCATTAACAAACCACCAAAGGGTAAGTTAACAATCACAGATTCAGTCGTTACCCACATAACCCCCACACATAACCATGGGTGCAGTCTGATAACGGGATTTGTCAGATCCTATGGTACCATAACCTAATACTGGTCGGTTCGGCCAAAATTAATGAATGTTATTCGTTATGTAATTACAACCAACAAGTTTGTTCACATTATCGAAATCGTTATTAGTTTTATGTAAACCACATCAATCGTTTTTGAAACCATCGTTAAAAACATCGAAATCATTTAACACATATGAGCAGTAACAGCAAAGTTCTGGGAAGCCTTGCGCTTCCTCGACTTCTTAGAAGACTCACCCTTCTTCTTTCCCTTACCTTTACCCTTATCCTGTGCCACATCAGCTGACTGCTTTTTGTCACCCTTGCGGGTCAATTTCCCTTTCCTGACCTGAGACTCGGTCAGTGTAGTAGCCAATTCGATCGCTTGACGAACGGTAGTAGGATTACTACCAGTCACAATGTCTTGCACATAATCGGGCAGACCATCGATATACCTCTCTATCGCTTTCTCCAACGGGGTAACCATAGTAGGACACAACAAACTAAGCTCCTCATAATGATCCGTGTAAGCACGGTGTTCTCCCCCATCTTGTTTCAAATCATCGAATTCTCATTCCAAAGCTCGAATTTCGTGACGGGGAGAAAACTCTCTCATCATGAGAGCTCGAAGCTCTTCCCAAGTTTGTGCAAGGGCCACATCGGCACCCCTATCACGCATCACACCGTTCCACCATGTGAGAGCACGTTTCTCGAACACACTGGATGCAAATTCAACCTTACGCTCATTTGGACATTGAACATGTCTAAATGTGCTCTCCAAACTTTCGAACCATTACAGGAGCGCGGTTGCTCCTTGAGACCCAGAAAATTTTAACGGCTTAGCAGAATTGAAATTCTTGAAACTACACTGAGCATTATTGTTATTATTGTTGTTGTATAACTGATGGATCTGGGTTACTACGTTCGGAAGCTCTGCAGCCATTTGTTGAGCGATAAGGGCTGCGACTTCTTCATTAGTTAAAGGTTGTGCATCACGTTGAGGAGGCATTGTCTAAAAAGAACAAGGAGACATGAGAAACAAGTGAGATCGACAATTGGAAAAACAACAGAAGTATTGAAAACATCGACAAAACACAAGGAGAGCGATCATTCGTTCGTTACCTCGAACAAACAAATGACACGCAGTGACTAATCAAAGTAAATGGGTCAATATAATGTATCGTCGAAGACATGCTCGCCTATAAGTGAGCACTCACCCCAAGAGTTCCCAGGTAAGAGTGACTGGTCCGATTATGTGGATTTGTACGAACACCCTAGCCTTAGACAGAAAACTCAGGGTACAGTCATTCACCCTTCCAGTTTGCACGTGTTCACATTATAAGACCCAAACTTTGACGAGATTTTGAAAACTTTGAGGGTTCAAAACCTTATAACAAATCATTTACGAAGAAATGATTAGTATTCAAAGCGGATACGAAATTTGTGTTCTCGTTGTGGTTATCACCTAAGGATAGGTGACGGTTTTGTTTTAAAATCTAAATGCAAGAAGACTCGCGTTAGGGTCCTAGAAATTTATAGTCTAGGTCAAAGCATTACTAATAACCTAATTCCCTATAACCATTGGCTCTGATACCAACTCTTCTGTCACACCCCGACCGCGTCAAAACAACGAAACCGCGGCGGAAACGTCGGGGAGTGGAGCAGCATAATTATTGTTTCACAACCATGGATTCAACGAGTTTTGTTTTATTGATTCATTAGGTAATTTACATTGTCTTAAACAAAACAAACAAACTAAACATCATCTATCATTGTTATTATGTCACTAAGGCCTCGTCCAGATCCTATGTGAGCATGCATCCTAGCAATCAACATTATTCAACAACACCTGAAACATATGTAAAAACAAAGTCAGCAAAGAAATGATGGCGAGCACATAGGTTTTAAGAGAGTGTTGGATTCATGGCTAGTTTACATGTTGCAATACCTTATTAAAAACCTTGTTTTGAAAAGTGCATAGTATTGCAGCATAATTAACCATCTCAAATCAAGATGGTTATAACTTATAAAATCTCGTAGCCATAATTCTTAACCCAAAAACATTTGTTTTAGTAAACCAAATTGTAAAACATCTCGTAAACACTCATTAATAAAACTCGTAAGGTTTATATCTTCTAGAAAACATCGTTATGTGACATCGTTTTAACCTCATTTACCCAAGTGAACTAAATAACGTCACGGTATGTAACATGATGAACACACTTATATATAAGAAGTGCCAGCGGCGTATCTACCATGTCTTCATAACATTACACCCGTCCCGTTATCTAAACACTAACCAAAAACCAATCGTTTATCCAACTCGTTTAACTTGTTCAATCGTTTCAAAATCATTTAACTCGTTTAAATCATTCTCGTTTTAATTATGAAACTACTTTTGGTCGTCTCGCTAATAACATCCAAACTTTCGCAACTCGTCAATCGTTATTCTCGCATTAACAACCCACCAAAGGGTAAGTTAACAATCACAGATTCAGTCGTTACCCACACAACCCCCACACATAACCATGGGTGCAGTTTGATAACGGGATTTGTCAGATCCTATGGTACCATAACCTAATACTGGTCGGTTCGGCCAACATTAATGAATGTTATTCGTTATGTAATTACAACCAACAAGTTTGTTCACATTATCGAAATCGTTTTTAGTTTTATGTAAACCACATCAATCATTTTTGAAACCAAAAACATCGAAATCATTTAACACATATGAATCACCCCAAAACAATCAAAAACAGTAAAATAGGGGAACTATGTACTCACATCGAAGTGCAACGTATCCTCAATCCAAAGAAATCAACAAGCTCAAACAAGACAAGGATATCAAGTAGTACCTAGTAATCGGATTACTAGTTAAATAAATCGACACCGAAATCGGAAGATCGGATATAATGAGGTCTTGTAAACCAAATGAGTATTGGAACTCATGCGATATGGTTTAACAAAGCCTACATCCTTAAACGAAACCTATCCTAAGTGCTTTCAACCCGTTATGACCCATTAAGGTAGCTTACGCTACTTTAACGTGGTCGTTCACGCAAAAGCGCGTTCGAGACGTCTAACTAGTCCTATAACAAGTATTATATGCCTAAACATGTTACATAATTAGTTTAAGTGACAAAAGTAAGTTACATATGCTTAAAATCCAATTATGAATGAAAAGGGCATTTTGGTCATTTACATAAGGCATATAAACTATCTATCATACAACTAATTAAACTAAGTGACCATAAGGTATAACCTCAGAAGGTTATTCCCTATGCAACTATGGTCATAAAACATGCTTGGTCGGATCCTAACGATCGACCAAACGGGTCGGGTTCGAAAGTCTAAGCGGTGGTTAAGACCGCTTATCTTACGACCCTATACAAGCACTAGACTAAAAGTGACGAGCTAAACATGTTGAAACATGTTTAACTAAGTTAGAAAACAAGTTTGATATCAAAACAAACGGTTTTGATACCCAAGAATAGTTTGGTTACAAAATACGCATAAGCACGTATTTTGACCGAAACTATGACTCATCACTACGCCTAAACAAAGTGGTAATCAGTAGGTATAGTCACACGGGACTATAACCGTCGTGATTACGCTCACGTCGCAAAGTTGAAACGAACTTTGTGTTGACCAACTCGTGGTCAAAGCAGAAAGTTAAACACTGTTTGACTTTCATGCTTGAAATACAAGAACAAGCATGAAGGAAACTTACAAAGGGTCCAAGCTATGAAGATTTGAACTCAAAATTTCTCAGCTATGAAGCTTCACAAGGAGAGCTTCAACTTAGAGAAGAAGATTGAGATCAAGTTTGAAGAAGATGAAGTGAAAATGGTGGGTTTATATAGATTTTCCACAACTGTTAGGATCGTTCCTCGATAATTGAGCTTCGATCTGGACCGCCCATCTGTGGCACATGGTTTTGGAATACTAGGGGTGCCCCAAAACCATCAAACGGTATTGCAAATGTTATAAAAAAGACCCTGAACTTCAAGTCGTTTGCCGAAAATTGCTAAAAGTTGCTGAAAATGGGTTTTTCTGCCCAGATGAGGCCGTGGCGTCATGCCACGACAAAACCATGTAGTGGTGGCGTGACGCCACCATATGCCAGATCCAGAAACTTTCGAAAATTGTCAGTTTTGGTCCCTGCAACTCATTTAGGCCATTTTTGACGCGTTTAAACCCCGTTAACCTCATTTCAAGGCTCTAAAATGAAGTTAAAGTATAGGGAACTTAAAATATGCTCAAAATCATCTCAGATGTCGGTTCGTTTGGTCGTACGGTTGTGTTGTTCGGTTAATTACGATGAAAACTCGAACGGACGCAAAAACGATCCAAATTACACGACCAATGGATTTTTTTCATGCCAAGCACTAAAATAAAATGTTTTAATGATTACATAATTTTTTGGATGTCCGGATATATTCAGAACGTAAGATATGCGCGAAAATGCAAACTTATGCACTTTTTGACGCTTTTAGTCCCTGCTGATCAAATAAGTTTATTTTTGGGCACTAAACACCACAAAGCCTATTTCTAAGCTATGTATGGGATATTTAGGGTATGTTTAACTTATTATCAAGTTCCGGAATGTTCGTTACTATACAAATCGGCATACTTTCGCAGTTTGACACAAATAGTCCTTGCGATCGAATAGACTTGTTTTCAACACACCAAACCATCCAAAACTTATTTCTAAGTTATGTAAAGGTTATTTAAGGTATGTTAAGCCTATGTCACTATTCCAGAGTGTTTTTCGCGTTAAACTGACTGCGTTTACGCACCAGTTTTGCGTATAACCTTCCAGAAAGCGATTTAAAGCTCGAAACCGATCTCGAATCAAATTGTAAAATCACCAAACACAATTACACACATAACACATATAATAACACCAAAACACATTGTTTTATTGATAATTAACATTGTTTTACATTATACATCGATTACAGAGCACAATTGTCACAAATAGTAGTTTCGACATAGAAAATAAGTGAGGTGGAATAGCCGTGATTGTTAATGACTAATTTAACCGCCTTGTAAATGTTGACAATAGTTTGACGCTTAACGAGCTAGGTGGAGGCTTGGGAAAGAAGCGGTCAAATGAATCAAGTACGAGAAGAGAAGCGTAAACCGGATGAGAGGTAAGTGAAACTTACACCCCTTTGTAGAATATTTTCTTATTCTATGAGTATAAATATGATAAGGATAATATAGGAAACATCGATTTCCGACGCAATTGATGCGGGTCGGACTAATATAAAAAATAAAAACCATGGTTTATGGTAAAAAGGGGCGAAACGGTAAATTAGTCATGAAAGGACTAAGAAATTATGAGTTTTCGATAAGATTACCTTGTAGTGTAATCTAACATTAAGAAAAAGGGAAAAAATAGAAATTTGGTCAAGTGTCGACTAATGTAAACTGAAGCTAAAAGGATACTCATGGCGTAAGCCGAAATGGGCTAAATAAGTAAGGAAAGGGATCTAATGAAAGGAAAATCCGAAATGGGTCGGGTGGGCAAATTGATAATTAAAAACCATGTTTTGCTAAATATGTAAATGTTTGGTCATATAGGCCAAACGGGTCAAATGGTGGTGCTAATACCATTTGACAATATCGACTAATGTGGCTGTCAAGTTTTATGTTAATAGGAATGATTAGCAATTTGGATAATTGCGTTGCCATAGAATATGTGATAATTAAAGCAAGGTATAAATTGGGTCTATTTGTTGACCCGGACCAGGTACGCTTATATATAGACTTATAGTTAAAAGTGCAATGATTGGTCAAATATTTAGTAAAAGTCCTTCATCGCAAAATTAATGACTAAAATTGACCAAAAAGCCCTTGATGGGTCAACCGGGCAAACGACCCATAGAGGTTGTTTAGAAACTTATATTCTGACCTTGCGACCCTTAGATGCATATAAAGGTTGTAGGCATAAACTTTCAAGGGTTAAATGCCTTAAAGTGCGTCATGCCTTAACATAACATATCCGAGGGATAGAACTCGAAATAAGTAGGCTAGTACGTTAAATCCATCACAATTATAATTGTGGTGGAAGACTAATCAATATGAATGGGTGGACTTATGATGCATACAAGGAACAAGCGTAAATTAAGCTTAAAAGTGCATAAATACCCTTAACGGGTCAAAATAAGATTTTAAGTAAAAACGGGTAAAGAAGGCATAAGAACCCGTAATTTGAACCTTGAATACTAGTAAACTGGTATAACGTGATTTGCATGACATTTTAAAGGTAACCAACAAGTTTGTTTGATCAAAACACAAACGGGTCAAAAAGTGTCACAACTGAATTTCAAGCCGAGAGCTTGAAATCTAAAATTTTGTGATTTCAGATGTCGGGTTTTTACTCCATGAGATGGAGAATTAAATTACGGTCGCGTAGGAAAAAAGAATCACGCGAATCGGATAAGTAGAACAAAAGTTATGGCAATTATAAGTTTTTAAGTTGGATAAAAATTGAGCTGGGCATCTGCAGCATCAGCCAAATGATCATTCTGTCAAAGATAGGGCTAGGTGTAGCGCGACGCCCCTTAGCGTACGGCGGCGCCCTAACTTACGAAAATTGTTGAATTTTGTTGTTTTGACCCATATGACTTGTTTAAACATGTTATTAAACTACCAAAGCTAACTTTTATGTTGGTTTTGGTCATAAGTGAATGTCAAGGGATTCCCAGATTAAGATCAAGCTCAACGAAGAACTGAACACACGAGATTAAAGCTTCCGCATGGCGTTACGTCGTAACTTTTAAACGACGAACTCAATTACATTATGTTGTACTATTTTTAAACTGTAAAAGTTTTAGTAAACCCGTATTTTATATGTATGTGTATTTGTAAGTACACATTTATTTGTCGTTATTAGTACAAAAACCCTTTTATAACAGTAAGGGTGTTAGAAGTTGGTAATCAGAGCTCAAGGTTAAAGAGTGAAGTGTGTTCGGTTCGAAGCTTGATCGCAAATTCGGTAAGTACATGTATATAGTAATGGTTTAGTATGATTAAAGTGTTGAGAACAACACATAGGGTTATCATGTAATACACGTTACACCAATCAAATCGATAAAGGATAGATACAGTCAACGAAATTACGTGTGTTGACACGTATAGTGGAAAAGCCTTGTATTATAATACGGGCGATTATTGATGTCGACATTACTAACTTTTGTGAATGTTTTAATTGAAGGACACTCGCATCTGAAGATGACGAGAGTTGAACGAATTGCGGATATGACGGTGGAACGGTCCGATGTATGACAAGCAGAGCATACTCATCAAGGACCTAAATCGCGTAGCGATCGCGAACAAGGTTAACGGCAAGAGAAACCCATTAGGGCAAGCATTACCAGGTGCACATTTTAAATTTAATCTCACAAATAGCGATATGCAACAAACATGTAGAGATTAATTGTTGCATATGAAAAATTAAAAGCTTGGGAAAAAACCCGAATAGAATACCTATCCAGGATATTATTTCCAAGAAAACTAAATAGAGGCGTTACTTACATGGGGTGTAATGTGAAAATTATAAAAGGTCATGCATATCAGGTGTTGATCGCTTACTTTGGCCAAGTAAGTAGTGAACACGTGGTACCATGAACTTTTATGATGGACATACTTACATCCGATGTAGTAAGGACGGGGTGAATGGGACGAATTAAAAAGGTACCCAAATGAATCAAACAAGTAAGATGTTTGATAGTAAACGTAAACGCAAGTTGGATGACGGGAGCGTATTACGTTAGAATAACGAGCCCGAGAGAAGGGACAAAGATTAAAGTAAACGAAAATACAGACCGACTAATAGGGATGCTAAGGCATAGAATAAAAGTTTGACTGTCACAAGTGATGAAATTCACACGGACAAGTCGAATGAATTAAGTAAAGAATAAAGGACTCGAAGGAATAAAGGCGATGGATTTCTCTAAGATGGCCAAATAAATTAAAAACGACGTCTAAAACCATATAAGAATGGTTACTTGACGATGACCTCGGTAAAGACACCCGATGATGGGTAGGATTTTGAAAGTATACGTAAACCAAGAGACGGGAACGCGAACTAGAAAGTCAAAAGACTCGGATCAGGAGTCATGACTAAAAGACGATGAGAATTTGAAAACATAAATTTTGATAACCACGTCCAACTATTTTAAAGATTGAACGGATCGAATAAAGAACGAAGTTTAACGTTCGTAAGTGATGAAACCTCACACAAATAAGTCAAACGAAATAAATAAAGTATAAAAGCTTGGTAGTACAAGTAAGCGCAAACCGAATAAAGGAAGCGCGAAATATTAATGAACCTATGTGATGGGTCGTAAAGGAACGTAGATAGGAAAAGCGCAAACTAGTGAAACAAGAATGTTAAAAACACTAAGATAAATAACCCGGGTAACGGGTCATAAAGAAGTATAGTTAAGAACCGGTCAACGATAAGTGTAGAACAAACCGACGTGTAAATGGCGTTAGAAGTCATAGAGTCGGAAGAATAATTCGAAAGAAAACAAATGTAGCCTTAGACTATGATCAAGGTCAAATGAAATACAAAAGCGAAAATAAATGATTCTAAACATAAAAAGGGTACCTTGACACCATAAATATATATATATATATACACACACAGTTGAATAGAGACTCGAATAAAAGATGATCTACGGGATCATCGTAACCTATAGGATTATAAGTATGGTTAAGGTCTAACGCGATCAAAAAGAACTTCGGGTCACAAATAGAAGGAAATGACGTGGCTACCACTGAGCACGGGGGCGTGGTCAGGTGTCTGCAGAAAGGACAAAGCTGTAGAAGCTTCTATTGCCCACCACGGGGGCGTGACCACTGAGCACGGGGCGTGGTCAACGCTAAGATTTGCAGAATCTAGCAAATCTTGGTAGTACAGATACGCTTCTACATACGGGGCCGTGCCAAGTGAACACGGGGCCGTGTGGAGCCTAATGCAGACAAGAGCAATTAATGAAGGAAGAGAAAGAGGATGGCCACGGGGGCGTGTCCAGCGGACACGGGGCCGTGGCCGGGCTTCTGTTCAGGCTATAAATAGAGGTGCTTGGTTCACTTCAAAGGCATCCCTTGGCAAACCACCTCTCTCCCACTTTTCCACCACTCCACCACCACTACAACACCCACATCCACCACCATCATCTATCATACACCTTAGAGTGTGTGTAGTAGTCTCGGGATCCAAGATTGATCGTAAGAGTTCTTGTCAATCAAAGACCATGTTTGGCTAAGCCTCTTACATCACTTGGTGAAGACAAGCATTTAATGTATTACTTTTTATTTTTAATCTTTTCGCACTTTTTATTTGCTTTTGTATTAATGACTTTAATAACTAGTTTCTTATGTTGAAGGTGAAACTTCTTTATCATTTGTCTGTGGTGTCTTGGCATTACTTTACTGTCTATATAAAGTAAAAGATTTTCACCATTCATATCTCTACGGTCTATATAGAGATATGTTGACTACCTGGTCGGGGGTTAAGGGAATGGTTTAGTAAGGTTCTTGCCTTGTTCAGTGTATAGATCCTGCAAGGACCTGGGTCAAGCTTACTAGGACCTCCTTCAATACCCACTGAAATTGGATGGCGGGGGTGCGAATGGCTTGATCCCCTCATATGTAAACTACTATTAATACATTAAACTGGCTACTTTGGATTGTATCCCTGCTGATTCAAACCACTTAGTCGAGGGTAACGTCGCCTTCAAAAGAGGGGCCTACCACTTTTCGCATTAATAACTTAATTAATTGTCTTTCAAAATTCCGACCCTTTGGGATTGTATCCTTGCTGACTCAAACCACTGGGTTAAGGGTAACGTCACCTTCAAAAGAGGGGCCTACTACTATAACTAAGATAATCTCTTAAAAAGTGGAAAAGTGCGGAAATCATCAAAGGATACATTAAAGGCGAGTCGGATCCAAGTGATTCATCTTGTCTATCTGTTTTTATTTTATTTTTATTTTTCAGCATTTTTGGTTTTTATTTTTCTTGTTTAAAACCTTTTCTAAAAATTTGATTTGATTAGACGTTGATGATAAACCGGTATTAAAAGCTATTGTGTCCTTGGACGACCTCGGTATCTTACCAACGCTATACTACGCTCACGATGGGTGCACTTGCCCATTTGTGTGTATAGTGTTAGTAGAATATCATGTTTTATAAATTTAAAACTTGACTAATTTGTAAATTGGGCTTAAAATATTAATAAAAACATAACACACCCGACACACGCCAGCATCGTTTTCGTATGAGTAAAAATTTACTTTTAGGAATATCAAAAGATTTAGAGGATAATTATGTTTTTTCTGACAAAGACCCGATGCGCGTGGTAATTTAGGATTTATAACGTGGCTACCTAAGAAAATTGGCTTACGACAATAGTTCCGACATAATGAACGACTATTTAAAAATGTCGGCACGAGTGGCTAGGGAAAGTCTTCACAATTTTTGTGCGTATATCATTGAACTATATATGAAAAGATACTTGAGAAAACCGACGTATAGTGATATGCAACAAATTTTGGAACATCACACTGAATATCATGGTCTCCCCGGGATGATAGGTAGTCTAGATTGTATGAAATGAGAGTGAGAACTTTGTCCAACTGTATGGCAAGGCTCTCACACAATCGGATATCATGGAATGCCGGCTATGATGTTTGAAGATGTTGCATCACAAGATCTTTGGATCTGGTATGCCCGGTTCACAAAACGATATAAACATTATACATCACTCGCCCTTTTCAATGACCTAATAAATGGTGTTGGACCAAAATGAACATTTTTTTTTGTAAGTGAGGTTGATACAAGTATGGGTACTATCTTGTTGATGGAATTTACCCTGAGTTGGCTGTTTTTGTGAAATCATTTTCAAGAGATGGAACCCTAGATCCTAAAAGAATAAAGTTTAACAAAGTTCAGATAGCGGCACGCAAAGACGTTGAGGGAGCATTTGGTGTTTTGCAGAAAAGGTGACGCATCTTAAGCATGCCTTGTCGATTGTATGAGAAAGATCAAATAAGAAACGTGATGTATGCGTGCATCATTCTACACAACATGATTTTAGAGGATGAAGGGCGTGCAATAGTTGAATATTATGGCGAGGAGACCGAATCAAATAATGAAGACATTAGTGACGAAGAAAGAACGCAAAACCAAAATCTAATTGAGTCAAGACAAATAAATTCAAACATTCGAGCTGATTTGCTAGAAAATGTTTCCACACTTCCTAGATTTGACTCCATTGAAGATGAAGATGGAGATGATTGTTTTTTTTTTTTTTTTTTTTTTTTTTTTTTTTTTTGTGATGTAATGTATTTTTTATTGTGTTTTTAAAACTATTTTATTAAATTTTATAATTAATATAAAAAAAGAAAATTTAGTGCCACATGGCACCCCAACGCCGTATGGTCACGCCCCTTTCACACCCAACTTTTTTGGGTGTGGTCTGATGAAGCTCACAACTGTTAAGTGTCGAGCAATAATGCCCCCAACCCAAGCCTTCCCCACACCCCATAGGTATTATGTATTATTAATTATCTATCTACATGACTTAGAACTGAATGAGAATGTGTACACATGAAAACTAATCATACCATGAAATTATGCTATTGAAATATCTAGTTTTTGCGGTTAAAAAAAAAAAAGAAATATATCTAGTTTTCAGTCAAACGTTGAAGCCTACCTCCACACCTGAAAAAGAATTTGAAAGCAGCACTCAAGTGCAAACGATCACACTTTTTCATGATTTTAACAGTTGATGAAAAAACCCTAGTTATCTTCTTTTGCAAGTAATGTTTCTTCCTTTTAAAGAAATCTTTTGTCTTTTGAATCGCCTTTCGTTCTTCACCACCATCAGTACTGAACTTGTAGCTCCTCAGGAACCTTTGCCGGCTCTTAATCCGATCAACGCTTGCAGGAATCGGCATGTTCCCATCGAAAGAAGTTGAATAAGAAGATGAAACATGTTCCATGGAGTTTAGGGTTAGGTTATTCAAGAACTTTTGATCAGATTCTGCCCATTTGTACAACTTCAAAGTGCTTAAACTAACCCCGCATCATTCTTTCTTCTTTTTGGTCTTGTTTAAGATCCATAACAAGTAAGAAAAGAAAGCATGTATGTGGCTCAATAGATTTGGAAAATTAGTATGTATGTATTATAAATAAAAAGAAAAAAACCTAGAGTGGGGCAGTTTATATATTGTAGAGATAAGTAGAGGGTGGTTCTAGATATTGTATGTATTTATAGACTCACCCTTGATCATAACATAGTAATGTTTTCATAACTTTATTAATCGGTTCTCAATCGGCTTACCGGTTCACTGGTCATCAAACTGAACCGGCCACATGCCCAGTTCGGCCCGTGAACACTGTAACAAAGAAAGATGAAACGGAGTACGGTGGATTGTACAGTAAAAAACTACTTTTTTTTAGAACAACGATTTTCTTGTGTTTGGCCATCGTGCTCCCCAAATTGGAGAGCTCTGTTGCCCCACTCTGGTCAGATTATGTTGTCTTATCCGGGCCCACGATGGCTTCAGAGTTTGGCTTGGTGTTCCCTCATGAAACCGTATCACTGGCTGCCACTTGAAGTCATTGTGTCACCACAAGAGCATAACTCTCTGGCGTAATACCCAGGTGGAATTGGGATTCGAATTGACAACCTCGCACAACGCTTAGCTCAAATCCTTCATTGCCTTAATCCACAAAAAATGACACAAGTAAAGATTGAAATTAAATTTCTATTAGAAAATCCAAGCGTCCTACAACTAGGCCGCAAGTTAGATCGGAGCCTGTTGGGCTGATTTTGAATCATTACCAAGTAACTCAGTAGTTAAAGAAACAAACAAATGTAATTATACTCACTAATACCAGTTGAGTCAACTAAAGTTATCATTAGTTAATTCGATTATTTAAAAAATGAAAAATAATGTAAAGGGATTAATATCTAGTTTAAACATAGTACGTATAACTTATGACTATCTTTGAGATAATTCTTCTTTTTCTAAAATCTAAACCCATTTTCTCATTGGACCGAATTATTAATTAGGTTGATTAAACTACATTTGTTAAGTTTAGTTAATACTTATTGCAACCGAATACTATAATCTAGTTGGTCCGGGTAATATAAACCAATTAATTCAAACCCTAATTGATGTAATAGGGGTTAGTCTATCAAACATGTAACTTAACGGCCTAATTGATGTAATAGGGGTTAGTCTATCAAACTTGTAACTTAACGGTATGAAGACAATTAGAAAATTTGTCTCTTTCCTTATGGTTGAGGTCATGGGACAAAGATGCAGATCTTATTCATACATCAAATCAATGACGGGGTCTATATGTGTAAGGGTGTAGGAAGTGGTTAGACACTTGAAAGTGGTAAACTTCAAAATCAACCAATGAGAGTGTGCCACGTCATTCAGTCAAAAGTGTTTAAACTATGCTGAAAAGTGTTGGCAATGGTTAGACACTTTCTGAAGTGGTAAACTTATTTTTTTTAAACTAGTATATTTAATATTTAAAATAATAAATGTAGAATAAATTAAGAATAATATACATTAAATTAAAAACATTAAAATTACATTAAATTAAAAAAAAATTACATTAAATTGAAATAAATTAAACTAGTCTTCGTCGGAATCGACTAAAAGGTGAGATAAATCTTGACTTGCGAGATGATTCGTGAGATCGTGTTTTAGTCTCCAATGCGTGTCATCATCCATCAACTCGTCCAACACCGTATCGTCTAGAGCGGGCTCGACCGGAGGATCCCGAATGTGTACCGGTGATATCGCGTTTCCGTCGTCTTTTAAAATCATGTTGTGTAAAATAATACACGTGTACACAACACTCCTAATTTTTCTAACGGTTCTTGCTCGCATCGGCCGACTCAATATACCCCATTTAGCCTTCAAAACACCAAAAGCCCGTTCGACGTCTTTTCTTGCCGCCTCGTGTTGCCTCTTGAATTTCTTTTCCTCTACTTCGTGAGGGTATGTGATCGACTTCACAAACACGGACCACGGAGGGTAGATTCCATCCACGAGCAAATAACCACGTTTGTATAAATGGTTGTTAACGTAAAATGGACATTTGGGCGCGGTTCCATTTCGTTCCGTTAAAAATAATGGAGATTGATGTAGCACATTAATATCGTTTTGTGAACCCGGTGGACCGCAAAAAGCATGCCAAAACCATAAATCTTGAGATGCAACCGCTTCGAGCATAACAGTTGGGTATCGGTGATCTCCTCGCATATATTGGCCTCGATACTCTGTGGGACAAAATCGCCAAACGAAATGGGTGCAATCAAGGCTACCGAACATACCTGGAAGGTGATGTTTTTCCTCATGAGCTTCGTATAAAAGTGCCATGTCGTGGCTTGTCGGTCTACGTAAGAACTCGGGAGCTTATTTTTTGGCGACCGTCTCGCAAAATTATTCTAGGCACTCGCGGGAAGTTCTTTCGGCCATTTGCAAGTACTCGTCGTTCTCGTCTGGAGTGTTACCAGTTGCAAGCTGTTTAATAGCCGATGTCACCTTTTGCAACGGCGTAAAGCCCTTCCTACCTCGCGCATCGAGGCCCTCTTGAAACCACGGGTCGTTCGCCTCCACGTCGCTCACAATTTTTAGAAACAAACGTTTTGACATACGGAACCTATGCCGAAAAATATCGTCGTTGTATTTCGGGTCTTCGTCAAAATAATCCGCCATGAGTTTCTCATACCCCACCTCACGTTGACGTTCAATATATCTCCTTCGGTTAGATGTGCCCGTGTCTTGAAGTTCGGCGTCTTCGATGAGATTTTGGAAAAAAAGAATGCTACTATCAGATGAATCGTCGCTACTATCGGGTGGGAACCATAACGGGAGTTCATCCGCCATTTTTTGAAAGTATTTGGGTAAATGTTTGGTAATTTTTTTTGAGAATAGTTGAAAATTGAGAGAATGATAGTGTCGTATATGTGAAAATTTGAGAGGATTTTTATGAAAATGAAGAAGCAATCTGTGATTTTTATAAAGAGAATGAAGGAATTTTTTTATTATATTCCAACAATTATTGCCTCTCCCACGTGATAACTGCAACTCCCATGTTCTCCCCATGTGTACCGATCGGTAACCCATTGTTGATCGACAAACGTTGCCGCACGGTAAAGAAGATGGCGCCGGTGTTTGCCGCTCGGCAAAGTCTTCACCGCACAAGAACCCCGCACCACTCCCTACACCCTAAGACCCTTACTATTTAATAACTGTTGTTTTCGTATAGTTTACGAAAATAAACATGTAATTATGATTACATATTCGTCGAAAAATACGGGTAAATTAAAACTTTTACAAATTAACAAAAATAATACTACATAATGTAATTGAGTTCGTCGTTTTAAAATAACGACGAAGCAATGTGCGAAAGCTTCTTTTTCATGTGTTCGATCCTTGTACGTCGCTTGATATTCATCCGGGTATTCCTGATATTTACCTGTGACCAAAACCAATTTAAAAGTTAGTTTTGATGCTTATATAATAGTTTAAACAAGTTCCAACATCAAACAAAACAAAATAAATTTTTTTGGAAGTATCAGTGTCTCTCGCGGGCCGCGAGAACGTTAATTCGCCAGACTGTTTTGTTCCTTCAGCTGCATTTGCCCAACTATGATTTTAACCGAAACTCAAACTTTAAATTGTCATAACTTTGTATCTACTTATCCGTTTTGCATGATTCTTTTTCCTACGCGTTCGTAGTTTAATTGCGGATCCATTTATCATCTTTGTTCGCATCAAAACCAGATTTATAAGCTTAAAGCTTATAAATCCCTTTTTTTATGCTTATTCGACCCGTTTATGTTTAGATCACGAACTTGTTTCTAGCTAATCATAAATAATGCGCCAAAGTATTTAACTCAAAATCTTTATTTTAGGTCGTAACTTTTGTGGATTACGCTGCCAATACACAAGTTACGCTTGTAATTCGTTTTGACCCGTTTAGAGAATTTATACTTCTAAGTTTAAATTTCGCTTGTTCTTTTCACTCATCGTTTTCCCACATTTGAATTATCTACTTACATTCCATCATAACTATTCTCGTGGTGGATTTAGTATATCTGACCAATTTTCCCGGATTCTACACTTCAGTTGGTTGTTTTACGGAAAAGACCTGTTTAGAGGCACTTGACCCAAAAAGGCTTATGTCTAAAACCTTTATACTTATCTAACGCTTACACAATCATAATACATGTTCCTAAACGACCCTTAGAGGTCGTTAGCCCAGTTTACCCTTCAAGGGCTTTTTGGTCAATTTTAGTCCGCCATTCTTCGATGAAGGACTTTCACTACTTATCTGACCAAAAATGTACATTTAACCATAATCATATTTACACGTACCTGGATCGGGTCAACCTATTGACCCGTTTTAATACTTTGCCTCCACAATATGCTAATTCATAGCATTGCTAATTCGTAACCCATTTTATTTTGTATGCATAAGACTTGACAAGCACTTGTTAGTCATTGTTTGTCAAATGGCATCAACATTACCATTTGATCCGTTTGGTCTAAATGACCAACATTTTGCGCTTAAATTGAATGGTATTTATTTACCATTTCATTTAGTAACTCTCTTCGAATTTTTCACCATTTAGTTATGACCTTGACCCGTTTCTTACGCGATTAACCCAACCTAGTTTATGCCACTTGGTGTCTTCTAAAACTTCGACTTTTATCCATTTTTATGTGGCTAAGATCATCGTTTACCCTTTTTATCCGTTTAGGCTTACTCATAAGGTAGCCATTAAAAAAAACTCATTTTACATATGTCATTTCACGACTAAATTGCCATTTCGTCTTTTTTACCGTTATACATGATTTTTCAACTTTTGATATGTTCCGACCCGTACCATTTCGCGTCGGGAACCATATCTTGAATATTATTCTTATCGTATATGTGATTTTTAGAATAAGCTCATATTCTACAAAAGGTGTAAGTTTCACTTACCTTGCATCCGGTTATGCTCTTTTCCGCGTACTCGATCCGTTTGACCCGCTTCTTTCCCAAGCCTCCACCTAGCTTGTTAACCGTCAAACTATTGTCATCATTTACAAGGTGGTTAGATTAGTCATTAACAATCACGACTATTCCACCTTACGTATTTTCCATTTCGAAACTACTATTCGACTTTATCATTGGTTAGTTTAACTTATCAAAAGTTAACTACTTTTGATCACACGATTTCCACAATTAATTCTAAATCAACATGATGTTTAGAACCCTTATCGCTTCATATTTCGCATAATTTGCCATATTATTCAAATGCGCGTTTCACTCAAAATTTCAACATTTTAGCTTTCATTTAGTCATTTTAACAAAAACCTAATGGGCATAATTTTACACATTTACAAACTAGTTCATAACTAGTCATTTTTGCCAAGATTAACATCAAAAAACAAATCTTTATGTCTTGTGTTCATGAACTACATCTAGAACTTGTATCATAACATCAATATTCATCAATTTAACACTCTAATTCAAGTGTTCATCATATTGTCATAAAACCCACTTAGCACCTACATAATTAGTTAACCGAAACACTAATTTATGGCGCTAAATCAACAAGTTTACATCTAGGTTCGTTCCTAGACTCATAGACATCTCAATTTCATTATAACATCCATAATTCATAAAAGAATTTCATTCAAGAATGTTAATTAAATTTTCAAAGTATCACCAAATGACTAAATTCAACATACCTTGTGATCCCTACGACTAGGTGATCGTTTTTATGTATTCATGCGTTGATTTAAGGCTTGAATCGAGCTTCAATTTGGTGATTTTGTTGAAATTAGGGTTAGAGCTCTTGGAGCTTCTCCTGATCGTACGACATATACACACTCAGTGTGTGTTTTTGTCAAATTTCTAATATTTAGACCCAAGTTTCCATTATACATCTTAGGTCCCTCAAGTTTAACTTTTGTTTAAACCCCCTTATAACACTTGTTAGTAAATAAACAAATTCTCATACCTAGGTTTAAATATTCCTAGTTAACTCAGTGGATTCCGGAGAAATTACAACTAAGTTTATTTTAAGTCCCGTTACCTCGAGCCTCTTATAAACTTTATTTCCTTAAAAGCTTTTATTCGTTTTTTTTATTTAATATTAGGTCACTATTATTTAAATCCTAATATTTACCGGGTTAATTTTTTTACCACTATCGGTATTTCACCCGTTCATTATTATTAACGTGGTTTGATTACCAAACTCGTTTTTGGGGTGTTACAAGTCTACCCCCCTTAAAGAGGTTTTGTCCCCGAAACCTTATTTACGTAGTTCTTTAATTTAGACTAAATGAACTTAGTTTCGTTTTTATGATATTCATTCTTTCGGTGTCTTTTATGTGAAAGTCCTCACGGACCGAGGCTTTCACCTCTTATTTCTTATCCTTATCACCTTTTGACCGATTTGTCATTTGACCACTCAGTCGTGTTAGTTGTCAACATGTTTACTTCATGTCAATCCTATATTGACAAGCGCTTTGCACAATTCATGACACTATCTTGCCTCTGTATCGTTCTACTGGCTAGACTAATTAGTCACCGTCATTTCACACCCCGTCACCTGGCTATACTACGCTGCCATCTCCGGCCTTATGTGTGTTTACCGTTTCCTAAATCACCTCATACTACTTATGTTTGTTAAAACGTTGCTTTTGACTAAAAACGAAATTTTTAGTTTACGGTTTCTCTTTGTCTTACGTCTTTCTCTCATATCTAGGAATGTTACTTCCAAGGATTTATTCCTTTCCATTATCATTTAATGCAAGGAATTATAACTAGTTCCCACTCTTAACCCAAATAACCCGTAGGTTCTTTCACTTAGTCTCGTAGACTATCTCTTTAGATTTCCACCATTTTAAGGTGAGACTCAACAATTCGTTTCTTTCTATTTCTGACCCAAGGGTCTTTTTGGTCCCATAACCCTTAACACTACTTTTAATCCCGTAGGTTATGATGATCTCGTAGATCATCTTTTATTCGTGTCTTTATTCAATGTACATATATGTACATATATGGTGTCAAGGCACCCCTTGTTATTTTTTTGGAATCATTTATTTTTACTTTCGAATTTCATTTGACCTTGACCGTAGTCTAAGGCTTCATTCGTTTACTTTCGGACTAATCTTCCGACTTTATGACTTCTTACGTAATTTACACGTTAATTTGTTCTACACTTACCGTTTCTCGGTTCATACTTATATTTCTTTACAACCTATTGCCTGGGTTCATTTATCTTTAATGTTTTTAGCTTTCCGGTTTCACCGGTTTGAGTTTTCCTTACTATATCAAGCGTTATTCCTTAACTAACTCGTTTGACTCATTTTGGGTGAAATTTCATCACTTATGAATGTCAAACATCATTCTTTATTCGACCCGTCCAACTTTGAAATAGTTGAACGTAATTATCAAAATTTATGTTTGCAAAAATCTTGTCGTCTTTTAGTCATGACTCTTAATCCTAGTCTTTTGACTTTTAATCCTCGTTCCTGTCTCTTGGTTTACGCATACCCCTGAAATCCTACCCATCTATCGGGTATTTTACCGAAGTCATCTTCAAACTAACCATTCTGATATGGTTTAGACTTTGTTTTAACTTATTTGGTCGTTTTAGCAAAAACCATCGCTTTTAATCAACCAAGTCCTCATTCTTTATTTATTTCGTTTGACTTGTTCGTGTGAATTTCATCACTTATGATAGTCAAACTTTATTCCTATGCCTTAACATTCTCATTAGTCGGTCTGTATTTTCATTTACTTTGATCTTTGTCCCTTCTCTCGAGCTCGTTATTCTAACATACGCTTCTGTCATCAGGCTTGTGTTTACGTTTATTATCAAACATCTTGCTTATTTGATTCATTTGGGTACCTTTTTAGTTCGTCCCATTCACCCCATCCTTACTACATTGGACGTAAATGTGTCCATCATAAAAGGTTCATGGTATCATGTGTTCACTACTTACTTGGCCAGAGTAAGCGATCAACACATGACACACACGACCTATTTATAATTTCGCGTCATGTCCCATGTAAGTAACTCCTCTAATAATTTCCATATTCATGGTTTCAGTTGGTAAAACTTTATTTAGTTGTTATTTAACAATCATTAGTTTTACCCTTTTCATTCTTGAACATATATAATGTTTTCCTTTTTATCGAACTATTATATAATCACATTCGTTAATGCGATCGTTACTTTTCTCGATAATATAATATTGAGAATTATTCACTTGGATAATTACCCCCGTCTAAGTTTCCACATAAACTAACTCTATATTTCTAGTATTTTTTTTCTCTTGGAAACATCATCCTGAATCGGTGTCTTATTAAGGTTTTCTAAGTTTTATTCTACGTATGCAACAGTCATTCTTTACGTGTTTGTGGCATATTTCTATTTGTGCGATTAAATTTAAAACGTGCACCTGGTAATGCTTGCCCTAACGGGCTTTCCATGCCATTAACCATATTCGTGTTCATCACGCGGTTTAGGTCCTTGTTGAGCATGCTCTGCTTGTCACACTTTGGACCATTGCTTCGTTAGATCCGCAATTTGTTAAACTTCCGCTATCTTCAGATGCGAGTGTCCTTCAACTACAACATTTATAAAAGTTAGTAATTTCGACATTAATGAACGCCCGTATTATAATACAAGGCTTTTCCACTATACGTGTCAACACACGTAATTTCGTTGACTCTATCTATCCTTTACCGATTTGATTGGTGTAACGTGTATTACACGATAACCCTATGTGTTGCTCTCAACACTTTAATCATACTAAACCATTAATACACATGTACTTACCGGATTTGCGATCAAGCCTCGAACCGAACACACTTTACTCTTTAACCATGAGCTCTGGTTATCAACTTGTAAGACCCTTACTATTTAATAACTGTTTTCATATAATTTACGAAAATAAACATGTAATTATGATTACATATTCGTCGAAAAATACGGGTAAATTAAAACTTTTACAAATTAACAAAAATAATACTACATAATGTAATTGAGTTCGTCGTTTTAAAATAACGACGAAGCAATGTGCGGGAGCTTCTTTTTCATGTGTTCGGTCCTTATAGGTCGCTTGATCTTCATCCGGGTATTCCTGATATTTACCCATGACCAAAACCAACTTAAAAGTTGTTTTGATGCTTATATAATAGTTTAAACAAGTTCCAACATCAAACAAAACAAAATAAATTTTTTTGGCAGTATCTGTGTCTCTAGCGGGCCGCGAGAGACTAGTCTGCATGTCTTCGCGGGCCGCGAGAACGTTAATTCGCCAGACTGTTTTGTTCCTTCAGTTGCATTTGCCCAGCTATGATTTTAACCGAAACTCGAACTTTAAATTGTCATAACTTTGTATCTACTTATCTGTTTTGCATGATTCTTTTTCCTACGCGTCCGTAGTTTAATTACGGACCCGTTTATCATCTTTGTTCGCATCAAAACCAGATTTATAAGCATAAAGCTTATAAATCCCTTTTTATGCTTATTCGACCCGTTTGTGTTTAGATCACGAACTTGTTTCTAGCTAATCATAAATAATACGCCAAAGTATTTAACTCAAAATCTTTATTTCAGGTTTGTAACTTTTGTGGATTACGCAGCCAATACACAAGTTACGCTTGTAATTCGTTTTGACCCGTTTAGAGAATTTGTACTTCTAAGTTTAAATTTCGCTCCTTCTTTTCACCCAACGTTTTCCCACATTTGAATTATCTACTTACATTCCACCATAACTATTCTCATGGTGGATTTAGTATATCTGACCAATTTTCCCGGATTCTACACTTCGGTTGGTTGTTTTACGGAAAAGACCCGTTTAGAGGCACTTGACCCAAAAAAGCTTATGTCTAAAACCTTTATACTTATCTAATGCTTACATAATCATAATACATGTTCCTAAACGACCTCTAAGGGTCGTTTGCCCAGTTTACCCTTCATGGGCTTTTTGGTCAATTTTAGTCCTCCATTCTACGACGAAGGACTTTCACTACTTATTTGACCAAAAATGTACATTTAACCATAATCACCAAATGGCTAAATTCAACATACCTTGTGATCCCTACGACTAGGTGATCGTTTTTATGTATTCGTACATTGATTTAGGGCTTGAATCGAGCTTCGCTTTGGGGATTTTGTTGAAATTAGGGTTAGAGCTCTTGGAGCTTCTCCTGATTGTACGACATATACACACTCAGTGTGTGTTTTTGTCAAATTTCTAAGATTTAAACCCAAGTTTCCATTATACATCTTAGGTCCCTCAAGTTTAACTTTTGTTTAAACCCCCTTATAACACTTGTTAGTAAATAAACAAATTCTCATAACTAGGTTTAAATATTCCTAATTAACTCAGTGGATTCCGGGGAAATTACAACTAAGTTTATTTTTAAGTCTCGTTACCTAGGGCCTCTTATAAACTGTATTTCCTTAAAAGCTTTTATTCGTTTTTTTATTTAATACTAGGTCACAATTATTTAAATCCTAATATTTACCGGGTTAATTTTTTTTACCACTATAGGTATTTCACCCGTTCATTATTATTAACGTGGTTTGATTACCAAAGCCGTTTTTGGGGTGTTACAATTTGGCATCTAACTTGGCACCTAAATCGGAGCAAACCTTTATCAGACTATTGTTCTCTTCTTCCCTCAAAGTTATGGAATATTAACATCAAGAGATCATTTCTTTTTGGTTTTTATTTTGAATTTAGGGATGGGAATGGAAGTGATGTGTGTGGAAATGTCTGATGTAGCTACCACAGTGGTGGGTTGTCCATTGTGTGCATCAGGAGCAGTGGACTCAGCAAAAAAATGTTGTATCATCTGTTGCTTGGTTTCTAAATCATTTTCTTCACTCACATTTTCTTGACTCCTGGTTATCATGTGGGTGAATGTTTCGTTTGAAAGACCTTTTATTTGCAGGGCTTCACCTTGTGCAAAAATGTTTTGTGCCACTACCCTTTGTAAATTGTAACTTAAAAGTATTGGATACTGGAGGAAAGCTTTTTCTTTTCCCCCTTTTATGGCTTTTACATTTGCAACTTTACCTTTGTTTTGTTACAAATGTCTATTGTGAAGGTTTGGCCCACTAAGTAAACCCTTTTGTGAAGGAAACCTAAAATTTGTTTTTGTAACATTTGTTAAGGCTTTGAAACCTTTGTTTATTAATTAGAGGTTTGGTTTTTGAAAATAAAGGTTAAATGTCTGTTGACTTTCGGTCAATAAGATGTTTATTTTTCCTTTTGTAATCTCTGTTTTTGAAATAGAGGTTAGGATTTCAAATAGTGGTATGAGAAACATATGTTTGAAACCTCTGTTTGGTTATAAATAGAGTCTTGAGAAATAGTGATTTGGTGAAATAGAGATTACCCTTTACAAATAGGGGTTGACTTTAGTCAGACAGATTTTTAGATACCTCAAACAAATGATACACTCTTTTGAACAGAGTTTTTCATGTTGGGTTTTACAAACAACATTTATGATGTTGTGATATGTAACAACATTCAAAAACACATTACAAGGAACCCTAATTGAGGCCCCAAAACATGTAAAACGCGACCAGAATCGAAAAATCAGGATTTAGGGTTTAGGGGGGTCACGGGGGGGGGGGGGGGGTACCCCTAAACATTCCGTGACACACAAAGGGCACTAGAACGTGTCAAAACAAGAGAAACTCGACACCACAGGGCTAGAAACACAACAAGTCTAGTCTAGGCCAAATAGGCCGCTCCCGCGACACGCGGAAGGATCCTAGGATCCTGTCGCGACACGCGGGGTTGAACCATTTTGGCTATATAAAGCATGGCCTGGGACTGGAACTTCTGCACCATTTCGATCGAATTTCGAAATTTTTGTTCTTCTGAATCTCCGTTTCTTTCTTGTAGTGTACCCCTAATTCGCGAAACTCTGCCCCGTTGTAAGTATTTTAACCTCCGATCATTAATTCGTTACCCTACCTGATTGATCTTGGACCCAGCAACGCATGTCAAGGCTCTGCCTGACTAAGTCCATTGGGGTTATGTCTCGTGATGTATGGCTAATGTGATTTGGGTTATCTTACTAACACGCGTGCATTATATGTTTTCAATAGAAACTCAAAGAAATAATCAGGAAATATCACCAGGAAGCCTGTAGAAATACCTAAGTTTACAGTGTGAGTCATTCTCCTTTTCTCACAGTTTGTGAGTCATTATTTAAATTGTTTTACAAAACCCTAAATGTTTATCAGTTATAATTACAGTGATTAAGTCTTTGTATTCTACAATTACTGTCGGTATGTGGGGTTTTGTATACACTACTAATCAAGTGTTACTATTGGACAAAGAGTTAGCCAATAGTAATATGACCACGGTCATTATAACTGCCAACGTGACAAATACTGAATGAGCAATTGGGTAGATATAAACCTTGAAATCGCTCTTAATACTGTAACATTATAAAAGCTTATTTTTATAACTGGAATGTACTCACCAGTATTTCTTGCCGATAAAATATTTTTAAAACGCGTTTCAGGTAACTTGATGTGAAAGCTATTTGAAGGGGTATGGTCCCAAAAACATCGCGCAGGCACATTGGACCATACCACATCTTCACCACAATAAACTCTCTTTAAAAGAACCCTGCGCGGCTGCATACCGGTTCTAAAAAGAAAACTTCAAAGAGAGCAATCTTAAAAATCTGCACGCCGAGATAAGGACTAATAACACATCCTTGCGCAAACTCATGTGATGTTTGAAGATAAAATACCTCCACGCAATTGCAACCCAGACTTAAACAGAAAAGACCTTTCTGTTACAATAGAATTAACATGAGGCAGAGCATAGAGGATTACAGCTGTAAACCTTCTAGAAGGCCTCATCAAGCATAGCCATTCGGTTATAACCGAATGGCCACATGGAATCATCCTGAACTCCCGTCAAGGTCATGATGATGGCACTAAATTGGAGAAGGATCCACACTTTCTCACTTTCCACGTGGCATCTCCCCAGCCGTTGATCATGCCCATGATCCGTGTGCATATACACCACGTTAGTGATTGACGATGAAGAGAATAACTGTTTACAGAAGATGCATTCCATTACTTCCTTTGTCAACAAACTTTCCCGCCCAAATTCTGTTATAAATAAAACAACTCAGGTATCATTTCACAAGTTACATTCACTTCACTTTCACTACTACTTCTTCTTCTTCATTGAGATCTGTACTTATTCTCACGCCGGAGGGTGGTCACGGAGAGAACCCCCATTCTCCCCATGGCGAGTCTAATGGTTGTTTGTTTTGCAGTTATCGTCAGAAGAAGGAGCTCAACCAAACCCCGAATCAAATGAGAGGACTAACCTTTTATGCAGAACTAAACCCCTGGCTCGACTGATTCCGGTCATTCGAAACAGTGTTTCTTCATTGGCGCCCACCGATTTCTCAATTTTCATTCTCATCTTCTCGTTGTGATTCAATTCTTCTTAGTCTCTGTTTTCATGGCAGAGACTCCGTCAAATCGCCCATCGGGCCCTCGGCCAATGAATTTCACACATAATCCTCAGGTCGAAGGGATCGTGGAAGAAGCTTCCGATGATAACGAGGTCCAGTACAACGGTAATCATCCGGACGGCCCTGTTACTCCAGTAGTACAACCCGAGATCCCGATAAGTTCAATTCTACCTCCTGGTGAAACTCCCATCTCGTGGTACGTTAGATCTCAAGGTGCATTAAACGCAGTATACGCACAGCTTTGTGCAAAGACTGCCCATCCTATGACTCAATCACGAAGGTCTGCATCTCATGTACGGGCACCATCTGCACCACATACATCAAACTATGATGCACGTCACGAGTACATATAGACGACACAAAAGTCTACTCCAGATCTCCTACCAGGTATGAATCTACTCACTCCGAGACTCGATGAAGGGATTACCGTGATGAGCCATATTCTCATAGAAGGCAGTCAGTCCATTCTAGGTTGGGCCTGTGTTATTACCAAAAGCGGGACACCCAAACCGATGAATACGACAAAACATATCAGGAAGGTTATAACACAAGTGTGTTTAGCCGACTGCAGCGAGACCATAAAAATTATAAACCCCGTGCGGTTTATAATCCGGATGCAGAGCATGATTACAACCTAATCTACCGCCTGGCAGAAGCGGCGGAGAACTCAAAATTTGTTAGTGAAATCGCCCTAGCTCCCCTCGAAAGGGCGAAACTACCATCAAATGTCGGAAAATTCAATGGGATGTCAGATCCAGATGATCATCTTTGTGTATTTACCAGCGCAGGCCTGGTTGGAGTTGGACATTGCCTATGTGGGGTCACCTATTCGTCCAAACCCTGACAGGTGCAGCACGGTTGTGGTTCAATAATTTACCAGTACGGAAGATAACGTCATGGGTGGATTTAAAAGAGAAGTTCCTGGTCCATTTTAGCCAACAACGAGATCTATCTGAGACACCGCTGATGTAATGAATATCTGGAGACGAGATGAAGAAAGTCTGGAGGACTTCATAACGAGGTACAATAAGGAAGTCCTAGAAATCGGTGATGTACATGAACATCTGATATGAGCACAATTCAAATACGCTGTGCGCTGTGACGACATGATTAAAGTTCTGTCAGGAACAGAAGGTCTACCTAAGAGTTGGGAAAAACTGATGGCTGCTGCCAAAGTTTACATCCAGACAGAGTGAAATCTTAGCTCCAATAGGCCACTGCCACCACACAACCGTCCCCAGGACATGAGTGGGAGCAGTGAAAAGAATTTTAAGAAGAACTGTCGGGATTCAGCCTCTGGAAAATACTCGTCCGATGACACGCGTGCAACAATAAACAAACTAGCAGCACAGAAAGAAGCAAAGCAGGAAAATCGTGACCGGCAATGGACTCCCCTCACAAAAACACCGGCGGAGGTACTCAGCACAGAGGATTATCAATTTAAAACTCCTCCGCCAATGAAAAACAAGAGAGGTCCGGATCCAAATCAGTATTATGAGTACCATAAGGGTAATGGTCATACTACAAATAATTTCATAAGCCTCCGCACCAAAATCGAGAAGGCACTAAAAAGTGGCGAACTCACCCACTTACTTCAAAACGTGCGAAAGGACATCAAACAGATTACTCGCAGGGATGAGGGTCCGAGTAAAAAAGCTAAAACTTAAGCCGCGTAAGAGCAACAAGCATACAATAGCTTCCTTTCATATTGGCTAGGTTCTTCAACTTACCAATCCATGACACAGGACTATTAGTACGAGTAAATTAAGTCTCAATTAATTATTCTAAGAAATAACTTTGTAACCATGGCCTCTGCGCCCTATCATATATCAATGCAAAGCTTGTTATGTTATTTCTGTGTTTATTATAAAGTGCATGCAAATCTTTTTGGTAAGCGCAAAAACACTATGGTAACCTTAACACAAGTCTCATGAACGGTCTGCGATCACACGTATCGCGCAAGGCCCAGCCTTACGTTCACACATGAGCTTTATACCACCTTTATTCGCCTTACCTAATCAAAGAAATTGTACTCATGCAAAATATTGTAATTCAAACATGTATTATAACAGTTACTGGCACATCGCGTGCCTTAACAAAAAACCATTCACATGCACGGCAGTGCATCAACAAAGTTACTTACGCCATAGCGCATTAACAAACAGGGATCTACATCCTAAACCTATGTCAAACTACCAATTGTTCATACAACCACCAAACAAAGAAAACCTAAGCTAGGTCTTCATCATCATCATTCTCCCTATCCGGGAAAACTTCCCTCAGCTGCGTCACAAAGTCTTCGGACTGCAGCGCAATAGTGACAAGGTCCATGACAGGAAGCTACAACGTGTTGAATTGAGTCTTCACAGCAGCAAGAGCAGCTTCAGTATCAACACCTTGCGTAGCAGACCTGCTAGTATCCCAGACAAATTTTAAAGCATTAACAACATGCTGGGAACATTTTGAGTAACCTTGGGCATACCCATCATTGCGCGCAACAACCAGAAGGTGCGCAACCGTCTTATCTAGTTCATCGGCATTAAGAACAGAGTTGGGAACCTACACAATACAACAAGTAAGAAGGCGCATAATCATCTCAGACATTATCAAAAGTAGACGCACTTACACTTATGATTCCGCGATCTTTCAACCATAGCATGTCATTCTTCAATGGTTCAATCTCACTCTCCACCGTCGCCCGGGCAGTCTCAGAACTTTCCAACTTTTCTTCGGTTTCAGCAAGGCGGCGGGAAGTCTCGGCTTTTTTAACCCGTTCAAGCTCCAAATATTTTTAGTGGATTTAACCTCCGCCTTAAGTTGTTCCGGCTCAGATAATAAAGAGGTAAGTTCGTCTATCTCCTTTTCCTTAAGAGCAAGGGTGGCAAAAGTTCGTACCTCTCTCTGTCCACTTCTATCCCTATAAGTGCGTGCTTCATCACGCGCCACTTCAGCAACAGCCTTTTCTTGCTTGAACTTTTCAATCTCCGCATCTTGTTTCTTCAATTTCTCAACCTCTTCCTTGAGATCATTAATAACATTGCGGAGAACCATTTTTTCATGGTTATCTTTCTCACAAAGATCATTAAAATATCGTCTTTAGGTAACTTTTATAGCCACATTTTCCAAGCCGTCAGTGCTCTCCAGCTGGCTTTCTTCTAATTTGGCTTTTAAATTTTGTTACCTGAAACGCGTTTTAAAAACATTTGTTAGAGGGAAATACTGGTGAGTGAATCCCAGTTTAATCAAGAAGGGTTTTATCAATTAACAGTATTGAGAGCTATCACATTGTTTATTTCTACACAATTACTCATTCAGTATTGTCAATCCTGACTGGTGGGTCATATTACACATTGGCTAACTCGTTGTCCAATGGTAACGTGTTCCACATTTTGTATACAAAACCCCAACATACCGGCAGTAATTGAAGAACTACAAAGACTCAATCACTGCTTAATCACATTGTAAAACATTTAAGGTTTTGTAAAACAATTTACAAAAAGGTTTACAAAAAGAGGATAAACTCATATTGCTGTCTTAGATTTCTTCTAAGGTTTCTTGGTGATTTATCTATAAATTACACAAATGTACATATGTTAGTATAACAACCCTTTATTTATATTAACGATACCTTCCCCGAGACGGCATTCCAACGACTACGTCGGGCAGAACCACGACAACCGTTACGGAACCTGGATCAATCGGGCAGCGTATCTAATACGTAACCGGGGTTATAATACTTACAATGGGGCAGAACTTCGTTTATTAGGGGGATATTATACCCGAGTATAGTGGCTATTATGTAAAAAGTCGAGAGAGAAAAGAAATATGAACGATCTGACTGAAGGCCCGATGCCCTCTATTTATAGGGCTGATTTTTGCGTTTCCTCGCGGCCCGCGTAAGGTGAGACCTTCGGGTTACGCGGCCTACGTAGTAGGGGTGTAGGGCTTAGCTCCGTTGATTCAACCAGCTAGACTTGCCACGATGATGACACATGGCGGCCTCGGGTGCGACCCTGACTTCTTGCTATCGCGGCCCGCGTAAGCAGTAGCCAAAGGTTACGCGGCCCGCGAGCGCCTATAAAATTTTGTTTTTTAATTATTTTTAATGACATTTCATATTTTGGGCTCGGTTTTCACATACGGGGTGTATTTTAGGACATATAGGGGTATTTTAAAATATATTAGGGTGTTAGAAAAATTCAGGAGGGTTGTTATATCCTCCCCACCTTGTTTTAGAGCTCGTCCTCGAGGTCTACTGGAACAAGTGTGGATATTTCCTTTGCATTTCTGATTCAAGCTCCCATGTGTATTATGGTCCTCTTTTGGAGTCCCACTTCATTTTGACCAGAACTAATCTCTTGTGCTTGAGGTTCTTGACTTTTCTATCTTCAATCTGTAGAGCTCTTTCTACAAATTTTAATTGTTCATTTACCTCTATATCCTTAAGAGGTACTACAAGTGATTCATCAACTAAACACTTCTTGAGATTAGATACATGAAATACATCATGTATTCCTGCTATTTCCTCTGGCAGTTGTAGCTGATAGGCTACATGTCCTATTCTTCTAATAATCTCAAAAGGTCCAACATACCTGGGGCTTGGCTTTCCCCTTTTGATGAATCTTACCACTCCTTTCCAAGGAGAGACTTTTAATAACACTTTATCTCCTACTTGAAATTCTAATGGTTTTCGTCTGTTATCAGCATAACTCTTTTGTCGATCACGTGCTGCTTTCAGTCGTTCCTTGACTTAAATAATTTTGTCTGTTGTTTCTTGTACTATCTCAGGTCCAGATAGTTTCTTTTCTCCAACTTCTGCCCAACAGACTGGAGTTCGGCACTTTCGTCCATAAAGTGCTTCAAATGGTGCAGCATTGATACTTGTGTGATAACTATTATTATAAGAAAATTCTATCAATGGTAAATGATCGTCCCAATTACCTCCGAAATAAATTACACAAGCTCTAAGCATGTCCTCCATTGTCTGAATTGTCCTTTCGCTTTGTCCGTCTGTTTGAGGATGATAGGTTGTGCTTAGATTTAAATTAGTTCCCATTGCTTTTTGGAAACTTGTCCAAAAATGAGAGGTAAAACGACTATCTCTGTCAGAAACAATTGATAGAGGAATTCCATGTAAAGAAACTACTTCATTTACATATAATTTAGCTAACTGTTCCATACTGAAAGTTTCCTTCATTGGTAGGAAATGAGCTGACTTGGTTAGCCTGTCTACAATCACCCAGATTGTATCATTACCATTCCTGGTTTTGGGTAATTTAGTAACAAAATCCATTGTTATTAATTCCCATTTCCAAACTGGCATTTCTAACTGTTGCAACAAACCTAAAGGTTTTTGATGTTTAGCTTTGACTTGTGAATAGGTTAAACACTTTGCAACATATGCTGCTATATCTTTTTTCATTCCTATCCACCAAAAATTCTTTCTTAACTCCTGATACATCTTATCACTTCCAGGATGCATCGTATATTTAGACTTATGGGCTTCTTCTAATATACGGTAACGTAGGTTTCCTAATTTAGGTATCCACATCCTTTTCTTATGGAATCTCCAAATTCCATCTATTCCTTGTTCTAATTCCTTAATCATTCCTTTTAATTTTTCAGTATCATCCTTGATTACTGATTCTTGTGTCGTTTTAATCTGTTCATTTAAATCTACTTGCAGATTTAATTTAAGTGAACGTACTCTTTTTGGCTTTTCATGATACCTTTGACTTAAAGCATCAGCAACTACATTTGCCTTTCCTGCATGATACTGGATATCACAATCATAATCACTAAGCATTTCCATCCTGCGTCTTTGTCTCGTATTTAATTCCTTTTGCCCGAAGACATACCTTAAACTCTTATGGTCGGTGAGAATGGTAAACTTACTACCATATAGGTAATGCCTCCAAATCTTAAGGGCGAAAATTATAGCTCCTAACTCTAAATCATGGGTTGAATAATTTTCTTCATGATTCTTAAGTTGTCTAGAAGCGTAAGCTATAACCTTTTGATGTTGCATTAACACACATCCATAACCTAATTTAGAAGCGTCACAATAGATTACAAAATCTTCAGTTCCTTCTAGTAACGCTAGTATGGGTGTATGGGATAATCTTTGCTTAAGGATTCTAAAGGCTTCTTCTTGTTTTGGTCCCCAATCAAACTTAACGAATTTACAGGTTAACTTAGTTAAGGGAATGGCTATTCTAGAAAAATCTTGAATAAATCTTCTATAATAACCGGCTAATCCTAAGAAACTTCTAACCTCGGGTTGTGACTCAGGGGTTTTCCATTTGGTTATTTCCTCGATCTTGGTGGGATCTATATGAATTCCTTCATGATTAACTAGGTGTCCAAGAAATTGTACCTGTTCTAACCAAAACTCACACTTCGAAAATTTAGCATAAAGCTTTTCTTTTCTCAATAAACTTAGAAGTGCGTGCAAATGCTTTGCATGTTCCTCTTTACTCTTAGAGTAAATGAGAATATCATCTATAAAGACAATTATGAATTTATCCAAATATGGCTTACATATTCGGTTCATCATGTCCATGAATGCAGCTGGGGCATTGGTTAAACCAAATGGCATGACAGTAGATTCATAATGGCCATACCTTGTTCTGAAAGCGGTCTTAGGAATGTCCTCTTCCTGTACCTTTAATTGATGATATCCTGACCTTAAATCGATTTTAGAGAAAAATCGTGCTCCCTGCAATTGATCAAACAGATCATCTATTCTTGGTAATGGATACGGATTCTTAATCATGACTTTGTTCAATTCACGGTAGTCAATGCATATACGCATTGATCCGTCCTTTTTAACGAATAAGATTGGTGCTCCCCATGGGGATGAACTTGGCTGTATGAATCCTTTCTCTAGAAATTCGTCTAATTGTGTCTTCAGTTCCTGCATTTCTGCGGGTGCCAAACGGTAAGGTGCCTTGGCAATTGGTGCTGTCCCTGGTATTAAATGGATTCTGAATTCAACTTCTCTATCTGGAGGTTGCCCTGACAGCTCTTCTGGAAATACATCTGAAAACTGGGATACTACTGGAATATCCTTTAATTCTTTTCCTTTAGTGTTAGTGATTATGGAAATCAAATACACTAATGACCCTTTTCTTATGTAACTTGCTGTTTTCATCACAGAGATGAACTTTGTGGATTTAAGGGTTTTATTTCCTTTAATTGTGATCTTTTCACCCCTTGGTGAATTTACTTGGATTGACTTTTGATCACACAAAATACTGGCTTTATTGGCTATTAACCAATCCATTCCTAATACAATATCAAATCCTGCCAGATTCATTGGGTAGAGGTTTGCAATAAATTTCTGATTTAAAATTTCTATTCTTGCTCCCTGCAAGATTTCAGAAATTTTAATGGTTTCCCCATTTGCTGTCTCTACTAGACATTCTTGTAGGAGTTTAGTTAATGGTTGATTGGGTAATTTGCAAAATGAAGTATTAATAAAACTTTGGTTTGCACCAGAGTCAAATAATACTTTAGCAAAAACATCATTAACTAAAAACATACCGGCGATCACATCCGGGATCATCTTTGCTTCTTCTGCAGTAAGAACAAATGCTCTAGCATTTTTGGTGTTCTTGTTATTTGCAGCTGGAGCTAGTTTTGGACAGTTTGGCTTGATGTGGCCTTGTTCTCCGCAGTTGTAGCATATCCTGTTGCTAATCTTTTTCCTGAAATCTTCCTCCTTGTGTCTCGATATTTTGCAGAAGTTACAGTATATGGAGCATCTTCTTGAATGCTTCCTTTTGCAATACTTGCAATAGGGTGCAGAGGTAGAGCCTACATTTTTCCCACGGTTAGAATTTCCAGAACGGAATTCTTGTGTAAGCTTCTGGGTTAGGTTCCTCCTTTGATCCTCTTCTCGTGTACGGACTAATTCATCTGTCAAGGTATTAGCTAGTTCTACAGCTTCTTCTATGGTTTGGGGTCTAGCTGCCTTGACTACATGTCTTATTTCCCCAATTAATCCCCAGATGTAACGGGAGATTAATACTGGTTCAGGTGAAGCAAGGGTTGGCACTATTCTAGCATATTCAAAAACTAACTTAGTGTGCCCCTTACTATCCACATCAGTCATTCTAAGGTTTAGGAATTTTTTTGCTATCTGTTCTTTTTCATTGGGAGGGCAGAATTTCCTTTCTACCATGTTTTTAAATTCCTCCCATTCCATATTGTAAACTCTATCACTTCCTCTAGACTGGAGGATAGTGTTCCACCATTCTAGTGCTGAGTTTTTAAACAGATTGGAAGCAAACATTATCTTATCCTCTTCTGCACATTTACTTATTCTTAAGACTGCCTCAGTCTTTTCTATCCAGCGTAGAGATGCAACAGCCCCTTCATTGCCTGAGAATTCCATTGGTTTACAAGACCAGAATTCTTTGTAAGAACAACCGTAAGACACGGTTCTTCTTCTTTTGGGAATGGGCACTTGAAGTACGGGTCCATTGTTTACGTTGTTTGCAGGTTCAGAGGGTCGCTTGCTATCATGTTTACTTTTATTTTCTGCTTCTCTAACCGTTTGAATAATATATGGCATCGCATCTATTATTCCTTGTGCCACTACGTGTTGGATGGCACTGTTGTCCACTTGGTTTCCATTATGGTTGTTTGGGTTTCCGTTATCCGGGTTATTGTTACTCTGTTATCATTATTCTGGTTTTTTATCTGGATTCTCTTGATTCACTTGGTCAGCCATCTGAATTTTAAACATTTACCACATATTAATAGCATAAGATAATATCTTAATACGATCAATCACATGACATGCATCTTGATAAAAAAACGTCGAGCATTGCGACTTTACTCTTTCTTATCTATTATACATCTACTACAAACTGATACTGAAATTTGGAAATTACAATACTACTATGCATCGCTAAGCACAAAGTGGTCTATACTACAACATATATTATTATTATTATTATTATTATTATTATTATTATTTTTCTTTTTTTTCAAACATATTATATATATTATTATATTATTATTATTATTATTACCAACTCCACCATCACCTTCACCGGTCTGGATTCATCCAGTAATCCATATTGCGCTCATCGTACTTCCAGACGAGTCGCGCTCCTACCGGCCTCATCCTCTCACTACTCTCTAAGATTTCTTCTCCGAAAGTGCGGAGCTCGTGCACATTTTCTGCACTCATTGGGGGTGCAGGTGCTGGTACTGGGTCTGGGTACTGGGGCATGGGATTCTCCTGAGGGTACGGATTCTCTAAGATCTCCCTAATGTATTTATCCTTGTCATAGTAGGGATCTAGAGGGTCCAGACCTGGATAGGCGGCTATGTTTGGCATGGGTTCGTCGTTTAGGTGATAGCGTGGCACATAATCCCAATGATCATCGAACCATGGATCATAATCTGGATCTAAGGGGTTAGGGGCTGGTATCCTAGGTATCTACTCAGGGTTGAAATCATGCATTTCTACTTGATTTTCGAGGTTGTTTTCTATCTCCATCGGCTGAGTGGGGAACAAAGGTAAGGGTTGTGGGGCTACCAGTTGTTCCAGATTTGGGTCAGCAGCAGTTGTTGCTAGGATATGAAAATTGGCTAAGCTCCTATTAAGCATATCCTGTTTATGGGCATCTGACTCTCTCTTAGCGGCTGCTAGGACTCTTTGCTGTTGCAACTTTTTCATTCTTTTCCTACGCTCAAATGCTCCCTTACTGAACCATCCTCTCTTTTTCTGAGGGAATGGCTCTTCAGACTGAGCCTTAAAGACAAACATCCCTTCTTCCTGATCAGCTGAATACCCAGAGAGGGTAGGCTGGGAAGAAGTACCTTCACTCCTAGGTGAATCGGACAACTGACGATACACGTCTGAGGGTCCTTGATCACTCATACTGTAAACTAACAAATAGTCAAATAACACATAACAATAAAATACAGATATGCACGTATTTCTATAATTTATTTCCTAACACTTTAAATAATATCTTGATGTCAGCAGAACACTTCTGTGGCTGAATCAGTGGTTTAACTCTGATACCACCTCCTGTCGCAACCCCCGCCCCCTTATCTGTCCCGGGAACGGGCGGCCGCGAGACCAGTATTGGTGGTATCATTTGTTTATCATTTTGGCAGCGGAAATTTCATCAGGACCGTAGTTAGGAAATGTTTATTAGAGTAAAACCACCATATTTTATATTAATAATCACATGGGTAAAACCCAAGTTTCTTATTACAACATGTTTATAGGGATAAACCCTATTTTATTGAATTTAAAACATCGTCTTTAGGTAACTTTTATAGCCACATTTTTCCAAGCCGTCAGTGCTCTCCAGCTGGCTTTCTTCTAATTTGGCTTTTACATTTTGTTAATTGAAACGCGTTTTAAAAACATTTGTCAGTGGGAAATACTGGTGAGTGAATCCCAGTTTAATCAAGAAGGGTTTTATCGATTAACATTATTGAGAGCTATCACATTGTTTATTTCTACACAATTACTCATTCAGTATTGTCAATCCTGACTGGTGGGTCATATTACACATTGGCTAACTCGTTGTCCAATGGTAACGTGTTCCACATTTTGTTTACAAAACCCCAACATACCGGCAGTAATTGAAGAACTACAAAGACTCAATCACTGCTTAATCACATTATAAAACATTTAAGGTTTTGTGAAACAATTTACAAAAAAGGTTTACAAAAATAGGATAAACTCACATTGCTGTCTTAGATTTCTTATACGGTTTCCTGGTGATTTATCTATAAATTACACAAATGCACATATGTTAGTATAATAACCCTTTATTTATATTAACGATACCTTCCCCGAGATGGCATTCCAACGACTACGTCGGGCAGAACCACGACAGTCGTTACGGAACCCTGGATCAATCGGGCAGCGTATCTAATATGTAACCGGGGTTATAATACTTATAATGGGGAAGAACTTCATTAATTAGGGAGATATTATACCCGAGTATAGTGCCTATTATGTAAAAAGTCGAGAGAGAAAAGAAATATGAACGATTTGACTGAAGGACCGATGCCCTCTACTTATAGGGCTGATTTTTCATTTCCTCGCGGCCCGCGTAAGGTGAGACCTTCGGGTTACACGGCCCGCGTAGTAGGGGTGTAGGGCTTAGCTCCATCGATTCAACCAGCTAGACTTGCCACGATGATGACACGTGGCGGCCTCGGGTGCGACCTTGACTTCTTGCTATCACGGCCCGCGTAAGCAGTAGCCAAAGGCAACGCGGCCTGCGAGCGCCTATAAAATTTTGTTTTCAAATTATTTTTAATGACATTTCATATTTTGGGCTCGGTTTTCGCATACGGGGTGTATTTTAGGACATATAGGGGTATTTTAAAATATATTAGGGTGTCAGAAAAATTCAGGAGGGTTGTTATAGTAAGCAAGGTAAGCTTGTTCGTGAGCACGATCTTCTTGAAATTTGATCTCTGCAGGAGGAAATGTGCCTTACCACCAATCACGACAAACCCGCCAGTTTGAGAAATTATCGCCTTTCTTCAAATTCCAAACTGGAGCATGAATTTCAAAAGCCTTCTTCTCCTAGTAAGTTCTGTAATAATGATCCCCCGGAGTTTCATCCGGACGGATAGGGGAGCTCTCCTCACTGTGTGTAGAAAAACCCTGATCACCAGGACCCTTAGCAACATTCACCGGCGCAGGAGTGGTGGCTTAGGCGAGGATAGTAACCACCGGGTCTTCAGGAACTGACTTCCCCTTCTCTGGATCACGCGCCACAACTTCAGGAGACCTAGGACGAGTGGCATCAACATACGCGGTCTCTGGGTCCATGATTTTCTCTGATTCTACCTCAACAGGCTCCTCCACTTCGAGATTTTCCACTTCAGTAATCTTCTCCGCCTCATCTGCAACAGCTTTAGAACCGTCTAGCTGTTCATTGACCGGCGCGCATGGGGGAGAAGGCGGGAGGTCCTCATATACAATAGATGATGGCTCATGAGCAGGAGAAACTGGTTTTTCTGCAAGAACAAAAATTTATGTCACAAACATATAGCACGCATAAAAAATAAACAAAGCAGATACTCACCCGGAGGAGGTTTCGCAATAAAGGCATCAAGATTGCCCCTTCTACTAATTTTTCTTTTCCGAGCCTTTTTGACAGGCTGCGCCCCAGCCTTAGGTTCCGCCTATTTTCTTTTCTCCGTCTTCACCAAAGGTTCTGGACTTGACTCTAAGTCAATCGGGTCATCAGGATTTGAGGCAGGGATGTCAGCAGTATCCCGAGGCTCCGCCTTCGGTTTCTTCACAACTACAGCCGCAAGACCTTCCAACGAGTCAGACACCACTACATAGTCACACAAGGAGTCAGAGGAATGGCGCGTACCTTTCTTCTCTCCTTTGACATTTTTGACTTTTGACGATTGGGGTTTCGCCGAGTCGGCCTTTTTTGGCGCAACATTAGCGGCAGGCGCGCGCTTTTTCTTCTCAGGGCCTATACCCAGGTTAGTCAGCTCACCTACTTAAAGAAGAAAGCATTGCAATAGTACCCCACGTGCAAAGACAGTAAAGAGTAATATTGCAATATCAAAGCAAAAAATAAATACTTACCAGCACCAGTTGGAGGTTGCGCGAAAGATCTTCATCTCGTGGCAAATCAAAATTCTTGACTATCCGAAGGCACCAATGTTCTTCGTCAGCCATATTTGGAATAGTAGCCATATTTCCACCTTCTCTTTTATACGCAACAACATATAAGGAGACAACTACAAAGGGGAAAACAGGAACAGTAAAAAAAAAGGAAGAAAAAAGGAGGGGGGAAGAAATCCCGAATCTTACTATTATCACCTTCCATGTGCACCGGTTTGTCTTCTCGTTCCATTCGCCAGAACAGGCTCATGCCAGTAGCAACTAGGGCATTTTCCGGAAGCTCAATCGACGGAACATCCTTTAAATCCTGGTACCAAGTTTTTGAGAAAGGAGTTTGTATGATCTCCGGCACAACATCTTCCTTGCCTCGGAAAACCATCTTCATCGGAATAACTTCGGCCTTGATAAAAAATAATTTCGCCTTCCAATCATGAAAGGACTACGGAGGGTTCGACAAAATCTTCTTCGCCGAAGCACGTTGGGCAAAAGAATAAAAACCTTGAGAACAGTGCATTTGATAAAATACTCGGAAACGATTAACCGTCGGCTCGATGTGCATCGACCGGCAAAGGAATTCGAAATGACGTATCCGGACCATTCCGATGGGGTGCGTTTGAGAAATATGAAATTTGTAGTGTGAAAGAATTTCAAGGAAAAACTTTGTTATCGGCAATCGGAAATTACCCTCAGCAAAATAATCCCAGAAAAGGGTAATATACCCAGCCGGAGCATCTGCCGCCGTCTGAGCCTCATCGGGATACCGGGCACCCCAACTGTCAGGAAACTTAAAATTTTGAACCATGCTATCAAACGTCTCTCGGGGCCACTTCAATGGTGGAAGACCGGCAGACATCTTTTCAGAAGAGTCTTCGTGGCATTCTCCGGTAGACATAAAGGGGAAAATTGCAGATTTCTTCAAGAAAGTAATGGGGAAGACAAAGAAGAATCAAAAGCAAACAATAAGCAAATGAGGCACCAAAGAGGAAGTTTATATACCCACCGCCATCAATAACCTAGGAAACCATAATAGCACATTTTTCGGGAAAAACACGATTACCTAAGCGCCAGGGGCGAGTGGGAAAAACCAAAACGCGAGTTCACGCGCGCATGTAAACCACGATTGACGACGCACAACTGACAAGTGACAGCCTCTCACTTAAAACTGTCACACGTCAAGAGTCATAACTGTACCTTTCACCTGCCAAGGGTCAAATTTTTCAAAATTTGAAATTATGAACAATTCAACTCAAAAAAGTATCTTCCTCAAGAAGATTCTCCACATTTCGCGCTAAAACTCCACATAACAAAAATCACCCATCTCTTATAGTCCAGTACTCCAATTATTCGCATAAGAGCAACACTAGACTGGGGGGACTTGAAGGGGTATGGTCCCAAAAACCTCGCACATGCACATTGGACCATACCACATCTTCACCACAATAAACTCTCTTTAAAAGAACCCTGTGCGGCTGCACACCGGTTCTAAAAAGAAAACTTCAAAGCGAGCAATCTTCAACATCCGCACACCGAGATAAGGACTAATAACACATCCTTGCGCAAACTAATGTGATGTTTGAAGATAAAATACCTCCGCGCAATTGCAACCCAGACTTAAACAGAAAAGACCTTTCTGTTACAACAGAATTAAAATGAGGCAGAGCATAGAGGATTACAGCTGTAAACCTTCTAGAAGGCCTCATCATGCACAACCATTCGCTTATAACCGAATGGCCACGTGGCATCATCCTGAACTCCCATCAAGGTCACGATGATGGCACTAAATTGGAGAAGGATCCACACTTGCTCACTTTCCATGTGGCATCTCCCTAGTCGTTTATCATGCCCATGATCCGTGTGCATATACACCACGTTAGTGATTGACGATGAAGAGAATAACTGCTTACGGAAGTTGCTTTCCGTTACTTCCTCCATCAACAAACTTTCCCGCCCAAATTCTGTTATAAATAAGACAACTCGGTTATCATTTCACAAGTTACATTCACTTCACTTTCACTACTACTTCTTCTTCTTCATTGAGATCTGTACTTATTCTCACGCCGGAGGGTGGTCACGGAGAGAACCACCATTCTCCCCGTGGCGAGTCTAACGGCTGTTTGTTTTGCAGTTATCGTCGGAAGAAGGAGCTCAACTAAACCCCGAATCAAACGAGAGGACTCACCTTTTATGCAGAACTAAACCCATGGCTCGACTGATTCCGGTCATTCGAAACAGTGTTTCTTCACAATTAGAAGCCAGCTATGGAGCACTGAAGGCTTAAAGAAAGTGGCTATAAAGTTACCTAAATAAAAAGTTTATGTTTTTCAGCAACTAGGGTTTATCCCTGTAAAGATATTATAAATGAAATATGGGTTCTATCCAATTTGTTTAATATAAAAGTTTGGTGTTTTGAAACTCTGAAATTTATTTCCTAACTACGATCCTGATGTCTCATTTCCGCTGCCAAATTAATAAACACTGATACCACCGGCTGTTGTTCGCGGCTCCCGCTCACGGGGTGGGGTCGGGGGTTGCGACATGATACCCATAATTTTGAATTTTTATTTTGAAAACATTTTAATGTTTCTTTATTAACAAGAATTTGATATTTTTGATGAAAGATTTTACAAGTTTATTCTAGATAGATATGTGCAGAGTCTAACCATTGTTTGAACTTTTGAATTGCAAACAAAGGTTATATTTCTCTGCACACCAGCACATGCATTAGTTCAGTAATGAGTCCAGAGCCTTATCAGCTTTGGTTTTGTCCTCCTTATTTACTGTGTCAGCTTTTTGAAATGGAGGATTTCGAAACAAAAACCGACATACCAATTGCAAATCTTTATGTGTATGAATCCTGTGCAACCTAGAACGAACAAAGAAACCACTGCCATCACTTTCTAATATCATGATTATAGAGAAAAAATAAAGAAAAATTAAGAATCACAACAATCATGTACCATCGATCCTCTCTCAATTGAATGAAACGTGAGGAGCAGATTAAGTTTGCAGGCACGTGAACTTGTCATGCTTGGATATATTAAAAGACATCTCTTCCATTTTCAGTCAACCCATCGCCGATCGACACAGTTGTTCTTTACATCAGCAAAACTCTGGAATCGAAATCAAAATCAAAATCAAAGCTTTGAAGAAGGTTTAAGCTGTCCAAATTTAAGGATGGTTGAACCACATAAGAAGATTTATACCTGATAATTGTATATTCTGGATTGTGGACTGTCGTTATAAGCTATAATGTTCAATACAAAGAAACCAACATTCATAAAGCAAACCAAAACTCACCACCAAGAGGATAATCGAGAGCGTCCGAAACCAAATAACAATATGTGGGATTCTCTTCAAATTCTTCACCAATTGAATGTCAACAGACTTCCCCAATCGCTACAATCTTGGGTTAACGTTAGCCATCCATTCCAATTTCCTCTTGAATCCAGAGTTACCATTAAAAAAGTTATAAAACAACCATGAAGAGGAACCATTTTGCTTTAATCAGAAAAGTAGCAATACCTGGTAAAAACGATGATGAAAAGAAACAATTTAACTCTAGAATATTATTGGCCTTTAATATGCAAAAATGATATAGCATATTAAATTTATTATTCAACTTTAAAAACTACCATGTACCACCATAATATTTGTTAATTGAAGTTTAGCCAATACTGGTATAATAAAAGTAGATATTGCAATTCTTAATAGTAGAGAACTCTCAAAGAGTCTTGTATATGAACCATGAAAACTATGATCCTTAATTAATAATATAAAAAAGAGCAAACTTGGGTGCTTTTAACAAATGTATTGATTGCTAGCTAACGATTGAGATAGAACATAAGAAATTATACAATACAATAAAATTATATTCTCGTATCAAACAATATAAATTTGTTACATCATATATAAATTTTACATGATAGTTGTTCGAAGTATACCTGATCTCACTGGATGGGTCTGAACAATTTGCCTAGACAGCAACATATTCCTTCAAAATACACATTAACTAACAATTAAAAAAAATCTATGCATACAAATGACCATACTCGTAAAAAGCATCTGGAATAAATTCAAATATCATCAAACATACAAAAGCAAATATAGCACAACAATAACAAATCATATATAAATCTGAAATAACGATTAAAAAACCTACCTTTTCAACAACTTATGAACATGATGTTGAACATACAACTGATAATCTATGACGATAATTGGAAGCATTTCAAATCATTTTATTGACAAAAGTAAAGAAACAGTTGCAGGTTTGAATGTTATGGTTTCAAGAAACAAATCCCTAATTTCATCTTCTCTTCGTTCTCATCCCCAAATAACCTAATACTAATTGGTCACTCCTTCATAATCATACGTTAATTTCTAAATAAACAGAAAAGATACCATCTCTCATATAGTGACCGACGATGAAGAGGCTAATGGAACTTTAATCAAGCAAAGCATTCTTATACTGGTATGATTCAGATCTACATCTACTCAATCAATTTCTTTTTTTGGCAATTTTTTTTACAACAAATTAAAAGCAACATTCCTAAAATCAAAAGCAGCCCTAGAATTAAAAAGAATCAAAAGCTTACATATAGTGCCAATCCTACAAATGAAATCCTTCGATGGTCGTTGCTAGATCTGCAATATAAGAATGGTTGTGTTATAACAAATTAAGTTTGAGTTCACACATATTTCAATCAATTCATTCTAAACTATAAATTCAAAATTCTTTTTTTGTATTTATCATCTTCCCCAATTGAAAGCCTAGCAGTCGCCCGCCCACATATAGATTCAAAATTCTTTTTTACATATTACAGTTTACAATATAGACTAAAACTATAGGGCTTTTCTCGGAATAAATAAAACTATTGAATCGATGTAATACTTACCTTGAACTGGAGTTCGATCGACTCCGGCGAAGCTTGACCGGAATGCTTGCGACTGCGGAGGTAAAAATAACTGATGGGCTGTTCGGTTGTTATTACATTAGGGTTTTATGACCGGATAAATGATTAACACATAAACATAGAACACAAACATCATACCTGCAAATTTTATTACCGGATCTAAAAGAAATAAGAAGAACGATGATGTTAATAAGATTCGAATCAATGTTTTCTAAAACCAATAATCATCACAAAATCACTTTTTAAAATGTTTCATAAGAACATCAAAGAATCATCAAAGGAATTTCAAGTTACAACAGTAAGGATGGAGAAGAAAACATACCTTATGCTCAGTTTCTTTAGATTGAGATTTTGGGTTTTGAGAGTGAAAATATGGTAAATGATATATCGATGACAATCTGGTAAATGATAGAACATAATCGTACCTGTAATGAAGATGTGAAATCGGTGTTTGATGTTGATTTTTTTTGAAGAAAATGTGTCTGCGGCGCTAGGGTTTTGAGAGGGACGATAGAGAAAAAGAGTTATATCAGTGTTGTTGAATGAAAGGAGCAAAGGATTTGGAATTTTAAAAGCAATATATACTCGGGTCAAAATCCGGATCCCGTATAACCCATTAATAAAAAAAAGACCCATCCAATTTCCCGCCAAAACCACATCTAAGAAGCCCTAATATTGCGACATGTGTCCCATATTTTTTTCGTTTATTATATATAATAGATAATAGATTCATTTGTTTATTTATTTATTTATTTACTTTTTTAACTGACCACTCACCCACCACAAAAAAAAAACTCATTATTTTCCCATATTTTATTTTATAATTTCACAACAAACAAATAATACAAAATAACTAAATATCCCTTCCAAAACAGCCACAAAAAATAACAATAATATAATACCCTCATTCTGTTCTTTCCCTCTGTCATCACTTGATGAAAAAAGCAGGCAGTTTCACTAGGAATATGGTCATGTAATGTTCTAATTATAGAAAATTGGGGCAAAAGGTCCCACACACCCATATGATAAAAATAGGTGAAATTCAACACCCATCTGCAAAATTTCATTTTTTTCTACTGCAACATATCATATGATGGATGATCTTTATTATGATTAATAATTAATAATATTATGATTTTGTTTTTCAACTATTTATGATTTTGTTTTTCAACTATTCATAGTTGTTGTTACTCTGCCCCCCTTTTGCTTGCTTGGCTTAGGTTTTAAGTTGCCAAATCATTGTCTTTTTTTTTCCTCTTTCTTTCCACTGGAATCTTCATCTGAAAGTTCTTGTTCTATTTTTTTTTAATGATTTTGGGTATTGTTGGAATGTGGGAACTCATGATTCTTGATTGTTGTGTTGGTGTTTGATCTGGTTTGGTGATTGGGTGTGTGATTGAAGTGGGTTGGTTGAATGATCTATGGGTTCATCAAGTTCATTGCTTTTTGCAAATTCTTTGAGGTTTTGAAGGTTAGTTGTTCTTGGTTTCTGCAAATTCTATTGAGTTTTTGAAAATTAATTCATGTTTTTTGCAAATCCTATGAGCTTTTTATGCAAAATTCTTGTGATTTTTGGAATATCAATTCATGTTTTCTGCAAAACCTTTGATTATTTTATGCAAATTCTTTGAGTTGTTAAAGGTTGGTTCATTGTTTGCAAAATCTAAGAGTTTTTGAAGATTAGTTCATGTTTTTCTGCAAATTAAATTAGTTTTTGAAGATTAATTAATGTTTTCTGCAAATTCTTTGAGTTTTTTTTTTTATTTTTTTTATACAAAGTCAATGAGTTTTTAAAGATTAAATAATGTTTTCTGCAAATTCAATGAGTTTTTAAAGATTAAATAATGTTTTCTGCAAATTCTTTTGAGTTTTTTTATGCAAATTCTTTGAGTTTTTTAAAGTTAGTTCATTGATTTCTGCAAAATCTATGAGTTTTTGAAGACTAATTCATGTTTTCTGCAAATTCTAGAATTTTTTTATGCAAAAATCTATCATTTTTTGAAGATTAGTTCATGGTTTATGTAAATTTTATGATTGTTTTTCTGCAAATTCTTTAAGTTTTTAAAGATTAGGTTTGGTTTCTCTATTTTAATTATGAACAACCGACAGTCTATCTGTAAGATGATTATTTTATTCAATTTTTGTTTTGTTTATGTTATAAACTCGGTTGGTGGAAGTTGAAATCAATAATTATGGTTTGTTCATCATAAAGTTTCAATCTTGTTCAATATTCATGATCAATTTAGCTGAAAAAAGAATTTCGAAATTTCGGTAATTCAAGATTGTTAACTTCGTATGCAGGCACAGCTTCAAAAGATTCATGGGCTGGATAAAAAAGATTCTTAAAGGGTTAAGTTCCAGCAATAAATATTCCGGAAAACATAATGGGAGATATGATAAGTATCCTCAAACTACAGGGGTATGTTCCTATACAATAATTTGTTTGATTAGTTGATTATAATTGATTATGTCAATGTTCATACTTCATTGTCTGTTATGTGGATTTAGGACGCGTTGTCAGACTTTGATAGCGAAGAGATTGATTGCGCGATAGCACTTTCACTTTTGGAAGAAGACGCGAAAAGCGTTGTTTCCACCGTAGAAGAAGATGGTCATGACGATGATGATGATGAGGATGATCACTGTGAACATGCTGATCATCATGATGATGAAGATGATGGTGATGAACATGATGTCTTTGATGATGATGATGAACATTCGGTTTCATCTGTTGAAGAAGATAATCAAAACCACACGATTTCATCTCCAGAAGATGATGAAACAGAATCAAGCTACCTGTCAGAAGAAGACAACAAAGGAAAAAAACCAATCAGTGAGTAGAAATGTATCGGGTTGACGGGTTGAATTATTAAAACTTGAACACGACCCATATTTTTATTCGTGTCAAAAACATAAACCTAACACACAGACACACTTAAAATTGTGTAACCTGAAACGACCCGCTTGACCCATTTTTCTAAATGTCTCAAACGGGTTGGCGGGTTGACAAGTAATAATCAAGTTGTAAACGTGTTGTATGGGTTGGTGGGATATAAAGAAAAGAGTTAAACGGGTCATAATCGGGTTAGTGGGTTGACCTGTTTAATTAAACAGGTTGGCGGGTTGAATTGTTAAACTTGAACACGACCCATATTTTTATTCGTGTGAAAAACATCAACCCTAACACGCACACACTTAAAATCGTGTAACCCAAACACGTCCCGTTAGACCCATTTTTTTCTAAACGTGTCAACAGGTTGGCAGGTTATATGGGTTGTAAAAGAAAAGGGTTAAACGGGTCATAAACATGTTAGCGGGTCAACTTGTTTAATTTAACAGGTTGGTAGGTCGACCTCTTTAACTAAACAGGTTCAACCCAAACATGACCTGTTTAACTAAACATGTCAACTCGAACATGACCCGTCTTTTATCGGGTTAGATATGTCAACCCACAACCTGATTATTTTCCTGTCTGTGTCCGAAATTGCCACCCCTATTAATTGAATAATTAAGAAAAAATTATGTATTTAAGAATTCTAATTCTGTTTTAGATTATGAAGATGATACAGAGGATGATGATGAACAGCTTGCCAAAGCTCTTCAAGAAAGTTTAAATATACCCTCACCGCCACGAAACCACCTCTCACCGCCACGAAACCACCCCTTACCGCCAAGAAACCACCATGAAAGTGTATTTCCGCCTGTGTCATACTTCTATCCCAGCGGATACAGGTCATTTTACATAAAAAGTTAAATTTAATTCATGTTTCATACAATAAATACGTAACATAAATGGATGTTTTGGATTGCAGGATATGTATAGGTTGCAATACAGAAATCGGGCATGGGAGATTTTTAAACTGCATGGGAGGACTATGGCATCCCGAGTGTTTCCGTTGCCACACGTGCAATTTACCAATTTCTGATCACGAGGTTGAACTCAACTCGATAGCTTTTTAAACAAAATTTTGATCAAGAAATGAATACCGACAAAACTGTTTTATGTTCTTCGTGTATGTAGTTCTCCATGTCTGAAAATCGCCAGTTTCATAAATCGTGCTATAAAGAACACCATCACCCGAGATGTGATGTCTGCAAGCACTTTGTAAGTTTACCTTAAAATCATTAAATTTGTCATTCTTTTACTATCATTAGGGGTGCCAAATGAACGGGTTGGCAGATGAATTGTTGAACCCAAAAAATGACCCGTATATTTATTCATGTCAAAGTCAAAGACATCAACCCTAACCCATAAACATTTATAATCGAGTAACTTGACGACGACCATAAAAACCCACTTATCTACACGGGTCAAATGGGCTAATGGATTGTAATCAAGTTGTAAACTTGTTAAACGGGTTGCCTGTTTAATTAAACAGGAAAAACAGGGTCAACCCGAACACAACTCATATACTAAATGTATTAGATATAGAGGTGTACAACCGGTTTTTTCTACAAACCGAACTGGTTATTTTTTTTATTTTTTTTTTTTGGGGGGGGGGGGGGGGGGGCAGGTTCTTTTTTCAAAATCGGTTCAGTATTGTAACCAGTTTCCAATGATCGACCCCCAAACCGATAACAACCGGTTCAACCATTTTGGGACAAAAAAACGGTTTAAATCAGTTTCTATATAACCAGTACGGTTTTAAACTGGTTTCAAAGATCAAGAATAGGAACCGGTCTACAAACCGCTGGTTCGGATTGGGTTGGAACCGTTTTTTTTAAACCGGTTTTTTTGCCCACCTCTAATTATAGATATGAAAATGTACAACCTAAAACCTGATTATTTATAATGTGAAGGAATTAAACACATTGATTTCATGATCTGTGTAGATTCCAACAAATGCAGCGGGTTTGATCGAATACAGGGCACATCCGTTTTGGCTACAGAAATACTGCCCGTCACACGAGCATGACGGGACCCCACGATGTTGCAGTTGCGAACGAATGGAAGCACGAGACACAAAGTATTTGTTACTAGATGATGGTAGGAAATTATGCCTGGAGTGTTTGGACTCTGCAATTATGGATACTCATGAATGCCAACCACTTTACCTTGAAATTCAAGATTTTTATGAAGGATTAAACATGAAAATTGAGCAACAAGTACCATTGTTGTTGGTTGAGAGACAAGCTTTAAATGAAGCCATGGAAGGTGAAAAAAATGTGAGTAAATTCCTTCAAATAAATAACTTAAGTTCAATGTTTTTGTTACAAGTGTAATCAAGTCGAGCTCGTCTCGCTTAACTTAAGAGAGCTTGAGCTCGGCTCGTGATTAGTTTTTCTAGCTCAAGCTCGGCTCGTTTATTATTTTTTAGTTATTCAATTATTATATTTATATACGTTTTTAATTATCATTATATATATTAATGAATTTAAATTTTATATTAAGATAACATATTTTATTTAAATATTTTTATCATAATATTATGAGTAAAATGCCATTTTCGTCCCTGAGATTTGACCACTTTTGCGACTTTCATCCAAAGGTTTGTTTTTTCGCAACTGGGGTCCTCGAGCTCGGTTCAATTCGAACCCCAATATAAGCTCAAGCTCAGTCTCGAGCTCGTTTAAGCCCGGTTCAATTTGAGCTTATAGTGATCCGGTCTCGAGTAACTCATAAGCGGTTCGACTCGTTTACATCCTACTTTTCATGTTGATTTTTAAATTGAATTATTGGCTAATGGTGTGGTCAGGGTCAGGGTCATCATCACATGCCTGAAACCAGAGGACTATGCTTATCAGAAGAACAAACCATCAGCACTGTATGAAAGTTTTACTATAAAAGTTCAATTTTTTTAACACTTTTTTCCTTTTGTTTAATTTTTTATTTATATGTTAATATCAGATAATAAGGCGACCAAAGGTCGGGGCAGGACGGATAATGGACATGTTTACAGAGCCATATAAACTAGTTCGTCGATGTGAAGTGACCGCTATTCTTATCTTATATAGTCTCCCCAGGTTATTGACCGGTTCGATACTGGCTCATGAAATGATGCACGCATGGCTCCGGCTTAAAGGTTTGACTTTTCTGTCTTTATTTTCGCTTCTCATATCAACTTTAAAAGTGGCAAGATAGGTGGGTCGGGCAATGTTTCGGTTAGAAGGGTAATATTTCCGATTTTTCGTCCGAAAATTTTAAAATTATATAGGTCCGCCCCCCTCAATTATTTTGTCTAAAAATCCCCTGCCCCTACCAAGTTTATTGTCCAAAATATTTATACAGTATTTTCGTATTTAGTTAAAAAAATATGAAGAACATAATTGTTTATAAACTTTAAGTAAAGTTTGTTACTAATTTATATATAAATCAAAGTTGAGGGTCTTTTTTATGTTCAACTCAAAGATGTTTAAAGTTTAAACATAAAAAATAGGGCATTACGTGGACGCGGCAATCCCTTTTGGGCTTTTGACCCGACCCGACCCCCCCCCCCCCCCCCCCCCCCATAAAAAAAGCTCCGTCACTGGGGTCAGGCATGTTGGGAAACGGGTGAAAGCGGGTTCAGGTCAACCCACAGACACTTTTTTGTCCATTTAGAAATTTTGGTCTATAAATAATGCATCAAATTATATTTAAATGTAAACAAACAGGATACTCTAATCTTCCACCGAAAGTCGAAGAAGGGATCTGTCAAGTACTGGCTCACATGTGGCTCGAGTCAGAAATCATGGCAGGATCTGGTGGTACAAATATTGCTTCCACATCATCGTCGTCTTCTTCATCCGTTCCTGCTGGTGAGTCATCGAAAAAGGGAAAAAGATCAGATTTCGAGAAGCAACTTGGTGGATTTTTCAAACACCAGATTGAATCAGATTCGTCTGAAGCTTATGGAGAAGGGTTCAGAGAAGGCAACCGATCCGTCGTCAAATATGGCCTCAGAAGCACCCTTGACCATATTCGACTTACAGGAACATTTCCATTATAGTTTAAAGCGCAAACAAATATATTCACATTTGAAACTACAGAATTGTTCATAAACATAAGCATATATATAGACACACATACATATATATACGTATATATCTATATATTTGTGTAGGGAAAAAGGAATATGTATAGAAAAAAAAGAACATGTGTTGTTTGTTCAAGACCTCAACTGCATGCTATATTCTCTTTTTGTTGTTTTACAAGCCAGGTTAATGTTGACTGCTTCATTATGAATGTAAAGTGAGTGTTCTATACATAAAAAAACTGGCACACTTGTGTTGTTCTTGATAATATATCAAGATTTCGCACTTCGTAACGATCTACAGATGTATTGAACTAATTACAAGGAAAACAATTCATATATAAATAAAAGGCTACCTACCCAGTGCGAGTTGTATTTACCTTATCTCATTGGTTAGCATGGTATAACAGGTTCTCATAGATACCAAATGCCATCATTCTAGTTGGTTTCAATTTTCGACTACTATATCACCATAGAATACTATATATTGGTTGTTATAGAACAAAAAGTACTTGCTCTTGAGTTTACTTATATAAATCCTAGAAGGGACATTTATTTCAGAACCAAAAATACATTAAGGGGTTGTTTGGCAACATCTGAATGGTTAAGTGCTGAACCAGTAAGAGGTCTGAACCATTAAATGTTGAACCAGTAAGAGGTCTGAACCATTAAGTGCTGAACCAGTAAGAGGTCTGAACCATTAAGAGCCTGTATAATACTTAATCAATGTCTGACCAATTCAGATTAAAGGTCTTAACCATTTAGACTTTGTATAAATCTTAACCATTCAGAGGCAAATGTTTGAACCATTTAGACATTTGCTCGTGAAACAAACAGTCTGAACCATTAAGTACTGAACCAGTAAGAGGTCTGAACCATTAAAAGGCTCATTAAGAGGTAAACAAACAGCCCATAAGAACCACAAGAACCAATAATACACATGTACCCTTTGCTTTAAGTGTGACCAGTTATATAAACACGCTTATCCCCACTATTTCACTAAATCATCAATGCACTAAATATAAGTCCTTTATGCAGTTCTCTTGGTCCTCTTCTGCTTAAACTTTAATCCTATGATTATATATATTCTTTTTTCAACCAAATTAACGAACAGAATTGATAGATGATATGAAAATTAACACAAGTAGAAACTTAAAACTGAATTAACATTCCAATCGAGTAAATTGAATCAGGCATGTTTACGAATTCAATATAACAAGATTTTTTAAAAGATTTTTTCCCATGTTACATCCATTTCCCGTGTTAGAAAATGAAAGAGTGCACATAAGTTTTAAAAGATTTTTTAATCTTTTGTTACAACAATATAATATCGTGAGAATAATAATAATGAGTATATTTAAGTAGGAAATAGGTAAAATTACTTACCTATAGGTTAACAGAGGTAGGATTAAATACATAATATTTTTAATTTAAAACGCTGATATATAACATAAAGTGTTTGTATGTAACTAGTAACGTTACCCGTGCTACGTTGCGAGATTTCGGTCGATATCTATTTTGGTGCGAGATTTCGGTCGATATCTATTTTGGTTCAGTATAGCAACCGAAAGAAATATGTTCAAAAGAATATCTACACATGTTTACATCCATTAAAAACCATAAACGCTATCTTATATATAACTTTAAGGAAAATTTACGTCTATGGGGGTGTTTGGCTAAACTTTTTAACACCTCCTTATAACTTATTGACTTTTACAAAAAGCTAATAAGGAGAAAAAGTGTTTGGCAAACTCATAAGCCCTTTTCAGGGGGTGTTTGGGATTCATTCTTTTTCTCCTTTTTAACTTCTACTTATTATAAGTCAACAAGTCAGGATTTCCTGACTTCTATTTTTAACTTTTCATCACACAAAAACTCGTTATAAGTCAATAAGTTAACCCAAACACCCACTAAAAACCAACTTATTAACTTATTATAAGTCAATAAGTTAAAAGTTGTTCCAAAATAAGCTAACCCAAACACCCACTCAAAATGAATTTTTGTATAGAGTGGAAAAGTTAGTTTCGAAAAGTTAGTTAGAGTGACTTTTTGAAGCTGCTTATGACTTATTGGCTTTTGCCACCCTTTTAGTCATTTTACATGAATAAGCTAAGCCAAACACTTTTAAAAAATAATTTATTGACTTATTGGCTTTTCACACCCCATAAGCTAATCCAAACATTTTTTTAAACTCCTTTTCAAAAAGTCATAAGTTAATAAGTCCTTTTAAAAAAAAGTCCTTTTTTGAGTTAAATAAGCTTAGCCAAACAAGCCCTAAATGTAAATCAACTTGAATTTATACGACAGGTGCATAAAAATAAGCACGTGAGAAAATGTTGTTTTTTAGGTAAATTGGATTTAAATAATCTCAACTTTCTCAATTTGGCCGATAATAATCCCAACTCAGTTATTTGACGATAATAATCCGAACTCGTCCACTTTTAGCCGATAATAGTCCACCGTTAAAAATAGCTTAACGGAGTTAAGTTTTTTGTCGAATTACAAACCGATGTTTATAGGGATTTTGATCAAAATGAGGATACGAGTCGATTTATGTAAAACTTACCTCCAAACGGTGTTCCAAACGGCTTGATTTTTGTTAATTGAAAGTTTAAACACCCGAATTGAAGCACAGTTTTCGTCGTTTGAGGCAGTATTTCGAGGTAAATTTTACATCAATCAATTCGTATCCTCGTTTGAATCAAAAGCCCTAAAACATCGGTTTGTAATTCGGAAAAAAACTTAACTCTGTTAAGCAATTTTTAATGCAGACTATTATCGGCCAAAACTGGACCAGTTCGGATTATTATCGGCAAATAACTGAGTTGAGATTATTATATGCCAAATTGAGAAATTTGGGATTATTTAAATCCAATTTGCCTTTTCTTAAGTTAAAGAATGCTAAGGCTCGTTGCGGCAGTATCAAGTTGTTTAACACGAGTTGTTTCCAAACAAAATACACGTCAAAACGTAAAGCAATTGAAAACGTACATAAACATAAGCAAGAAAACGTATTATATTCGACTCATTTCTGAAAAAATAATTTTTACATCAAAACATATACCAACTGAAAATGTACATAATAATAACCATAAGAACATATTATATTTGACCCAACTCATTTCGGGAATATTGACGTTAAAATGTAAATCAACTTGAATTTAAGTCGACACGTATATAAATATAAATACGTAAAACTCGATTACAAAATTTTTAGAAAGTTAAGGGGTTGTAATTGACAATAATAAAAGGTGAGGGGTAAAAGTATAAAAAAACACAAAAAGACAAAAAAAATTGGGGCAATGTTCACAAAGTTTGCTTAATACTAAAAGTTGAAAGGTAAAAGTATAAAAAAAAACACAAAAAGTAAAAAAAAAAAAATTAGCACACTATTAACAAAGTTTGCTAATTGTATTATAGTTAATGTACATACGTGTGTTTTGTTACATATCAACTATTAGTTGTATACACATCAACACTTTGTTTTAAATATCACAAGTTTTGGCCGTTCAAAAAAAAAAAAATCAGCAGTTTACACTTTTTATCGTGTTTAGGTTAAGAGTATTATGTATCAGAACCAACCGTGACACCGGGCGCTTGGCCAAGGTCGACTACTCGACCGCCGCCAGCCCCTTGGCTCTTCCCAGATGCGCGGAAACCCGATCTGCCGGAGCAAAGTTGCCGAAGAGGGAGGCAGAGCAATGGGTAAAACGTGGTTACTTTATGCCTTATTTAGAACTGCTAACTTGTAATATTTAGGGGATTTACTATCCGATTTTGATGAAATACTGGGAAAACGATGACTATGATTTTGGAAAATGACAAAGCAAAGCAAACGGGTTGTGATATGGAATTTTAATTGTTTTATAGTTTTGTTTCCGAGTAAATTACTTTTTGAATTTTTGTGTTTTAATATCTTTAACAACTTGAATTTAAAATCAAAAAGTAACATCTATGCATTTTTTGTAACCCGTTGAGTCCAAAATTTTATCACGGTTAGAAATATTATGTTAATGATTGTCAAATGACCAAATTATCCATTCTGTTAAAAAAACTAATTTAAATAAACACATCCCTTCTCTCTCTCTCTCTCTCTCTCTTTATCTATGTTAACCTCATCAATTAACAATTAATTCAGAAGTGTGAGAAGTGTATTATAACACTCTATATAACACTATATAAACACCGTATAACACTATGTAACACCATATAACACTATGTAACACTATATAACACTATATAATACTATATGTGACAACCCGAACTTTCAGGTCAGTGACGTTAATATGTGCCGTTATAATTCCGTTAAACTTAAACTTAACATATAATAACTCCGTTAAATAGCATAAACCTATGTTTTTGGGCCGCCTTTATCCCTAACTACTTTGGGCCGGTCGCTTTTATCTTCGGGCCGCCAACACATGTGAACCAATTTGGCCCAACTCGCATATTGTGATTAACTCGGCCCAATATCTTTCTTTTGCTTCTTATACGTAAGCTAAGTGTGTTAATATACAATCTAGTATTGCAAACCCTAAACAAACATCACCCCATCAATAAATTACGATGGCAGATCCCCTCCCCTTCGTCGAAGCCCTTTTCTCTTAGAGATCATCCTTGGTGCCTAGCCCTATACATAGCCTGGTTAGTTTATAGCATCTCGGTTTTCTTATGTGTGTATATTCGTGTTGATTATTGATGTTGATCGTTTGCACACCTTGTTTAGAAGTAATAATACTTATTGATAACAATGAATTATGTACGAGAATCTGATAAGTGATTAGATGATGATTAGCGTATGTGTATATTTGAATAAGTGTTTTGTAATCATCAACTGCCATGAGAAACTTATAAGATGATTGTGTGAAGTAATGATGAAACAACGAACCGGTAAACCTAAACGTATAGCAAACCCGAATGAATTATGAGATTGATTGATTTTGTGTAGGATCTTATTATTATTTCATGTGAAACTTAGGGATAATAAGGCAGGGCATTCATAGATCTAATTCCAATTAGTGATGTTAATGGATGTTACATTTGTGCGACGATGATGAATGTTTCTGTGCAAAGATGTCGTGTTAAAGATTAGGGTTGCAGGCTGAATTCTCCACGACGAAACAGAGGTGTTTCGTCAAAATCCGGTCACGATGAAACCTTGGTGTTTCGTCACCTGTGATATCGATGAAAGACTGCTAGGGTGTTTCGTCAGTTGAAGTTTCGCCGCCCAAGAGGATCGTTCACAGACTTGTTGGACGTTTAATTTTGGTTAACAGCTCTTAATAACTTTCTCTCGGCCCAATGCTAATCTACATCAAGCGGCCCAATAAGATAACATTTTGAATGTAGTTTGTCGGCCATGATTATAATTATTATCAGATTTGCATTTATTATCAAGTGACTTGTTCCTTTATCAAGTCAAATCATGACATCAGGTGTCAGGTTCATGTGTATTGTGTTGCATGGTAAACACTTAGGCATATATTGCATTGGGTCATATACTGAATGTGGGCCGAGATATAACAATAAATTGCACAAAACGATTATGGGCCTAGGTGTAACAGTGGACCGAGCAAACTGATTAATGGACCACAAACTGATATGAAATGTATGCTGGATTCTTGGGTCGCGCACTCTCGGGTGGGCCACTAACTTGTTTAGATTGCACAAGGTGTGAATAACGAAATGAAATGTTAACTGTTACGGGTCTTGTGAAATACGAACTTGTGATGTGAACTTGTAAGTAAACCAATTAACTACTACGAGATTTCATGATGATAACCGGCGGACACGTTGCATGATAAACTGTTATGATTCATAGAACATGTGTGATTCTTGTATGTCACTACGTATACATGATGAAAGCTATGAATACATGAATTACTGTTATGACACGTGAAATGATGGGTATAAATGCGTGTACGATCCTTGTTTATTGCATGTGTAGAAAATGTGGTTAATTACATGCAAAAGTGATTGTTAATGGTAACCATATTAGGACTTGGTTGATTAACTTGGATAACGGGTAACTTAATAAACCGAGCAAACCAAGGTGAGTTCACTGCTCTTTTTCCAAGCATGCGTCCCAGGGAGGGACATCTGGTAAACGTTCCGAGGAGGAATGCTGGGTTATTGGGATGTTTGTTAATACTCGCATATCTATCACCTAAGTCCCATCTACCTATTGTTGCCGGGGAGGCAACGAGATATTAGTTAATAGCGCTATTTAGGCTTAGCAACCTCACACCGCACCAGGGAGGTCGTGAGTGAACTAATGATCCCAGTCTTGACCATTGCTTTGATAGAGGCAATGGGGTTTGGGCAAAACAACTTTAAGCCATCATCGGTAAACGAGTTATTACAACATCAAATCAAATCACTAAATTATTTTATACTGATATCTGGTAACTAAACGCGTTTACAAAACTTTGAACTCACCAGCGTCGTCTGACACACTTGTCTGCATGGTTGCAGGTCTGTAGGTTTATATCATTGGGACTTGCTGTCTGGGATGCTAGAGTGGTCATGGGTCGAGAAACATGGAATCGCAAGACAAGTCTAATAGTTTTGTACATGTGGTTTATGAAACGATTAACAAATGATATATGCTTCCGCTGTATACGATGAATTACATTTAACACTTTGTAACACTTTATGTTAATGAATGCAAGTTTTTATTTAAAATATTGTTATGAGTTCAATATGATTGGTGGCTAGATCCTGGTACGTCACACGTCCCGCGGTGTTTCCGCAAGTGGTATTCTGGGGGTGTGACAGTTTGGTATCAAAGCCACTGGTTATAGTGAACTTGGTTTTAAAAATGTTTTTATAAAACCAGACTATAACCGAACAGTTCTGAAAACGTGAATACGACCATGACACTCAGCTCCAGATTGCAAGGTTCGTCTTTCTCACTTGTTGCATACTTTACGTGACTAGTAGACATTTGTTCATGACGTAACACACGAACACATACTCGTCGCTATAGAGTGATTACATGAACTACTTGCTTACAATATGATGCATTGATAGTTGTCATAGTCTTTGGATTTCTATGATCTTATCGTTACGATAACCTCTGTTTGGCATTCGAGTTTGAGGAACCATTTGACATGAGTTAAGAGGAACTGAGATGAGCATGCAAATTGCAATATTATTGTGGGTGCACACACAATAATAATGTGGGGTGCATGCGAGTCCCAGTGAGGCTTAACAAGTGAAAAAGGGGTTCTGTTCTGTTATTCAATCGATGTGAAACACAAAAGTCTATAGGATTCATAGCAGTGATTGTCTCCTACTCGAACGTGATCTTTTCACTCCTCTCCGAATCGTTACGAATCTCGATGCTATCGAGTATTACCTGAACACCCATCTGAACGCCTAGCGAACTGTGTAGAATGTTAGGTGCTTGTACGAACGTCCTTGAGTTGGTTGTTGCAGCGTCAAATGATTGGTCGATACATTCTCACTCATTTTCATTGATTGGAACTCTGTGTATTGACGCCTTAGATTCCGTAAGTGCGATCGTTTCTGTAACACTCTAGCAACATACCGTGTATTACTCCCTCAGCTTGCAAGAACGATGGACAGGAGGATGAGCGTAGTACTTTAGTACCGACTTCAGTATTTGGACGACCTTGACTACCAGCAACGAACATCAGCAATTTGACTCCAATCGAATCTTTAACCCTAGTCAGCGACTTATGGGAGTCAACTCTTACGAGTTAATCGGGACATAAGCAATGACAATTGACTATAGTGTGGTATGTGTAACTGCCAGCACAGTGAGTAGCGCATTAGGACATGGCACAGAATACGAAAAGATGGACTTTGACGGTGAAAGATCGTAGGGCTTCGTTTCGAGCAACGACATTAGAGGCTACAGTCAAGGCAACATCAAGGTACTCGTAATCGTAGTCTACAACATGGAAACGACGGTGACATTGACAAGGATTGACTGTTGTTAAGTTAAGACGTCAACAACCAAGGGAATAATGACAGTATTGGAAATCATCGCAACCGTAACAACAACACTGGAAGTGGTACTCGTGGTAGGGCATTTAGGATTGGCGTAGGCGACGCCAGGCGTAATAGCAACATGGTAGCTTGGAAGGGTGGCTATTCGCTTCGCCTCTGTTCTGTTTGACTCGGATGCTTCTTAAAACCGAACTCGTTGTGGAATTGGCTGAGGGCAAGTCAATTGAAGCCTCGTATTGTTCGTTGGGATGTAAACTCGACCTTGTGGGACAAGAGTTCGACATCGACTTTCCTTTTGCTATCCATGGTGGTTTCGATGCAGTAATTGTGAAGATTGGTTATCTAAATACCGCACAAATATACTTTGAGAGAAGAAAATTTTGCATGTCCTTCCCTCTAGTGGAGAATCATTATCTGTTCTAAAGCGTCAGAGTGGTGCAAAGGTTAGCGCCATTTCAGCTAAGGAAGCCCAAAAGCGTCTACGGAGGGATTACCCCACTATGTTAGCAACCGTTATGATAATAAGGCTAAGGAAAGAGGATCGAGGATCCACCAATTGTTCGTGATTACTCTCAGTGTGCTACCCGAGGAACTTTCAGGTTTATTACCACCACTGTTAGGTGGAATCCCAGTTTGATTTCACGCAAGAGGCAGTCCTGACTACTCGTACTACATACCGTCTTGCACCAGGAGGGTTGTAATAACTATCTAATCAACTGCAGGAACTTTTGGGCAGGAGTTTCGTGGGGCATAGTTTTTTCGCTTTGGGGGAGCCCCAGTTATATTCAGGGAGATAAAGCCTTTTTGTATGTGCTGATTTTCCAGAACTCAGCGAGGTGATAGTCAAGAACCGTTTGCCTCGACCATGTATTGACGGCCTGTTGACCAGTCGCGAGGGTCAAACTCCCATTAGAGGATTGACTAACGGACGAACTATCATTAGATGGAAGTACAAGGGAAGAATGTTCATAGAACGACATACCAAATGCAATGCAGCCATTGCGACTATGAATTCCATGACCTTTGAGTTAATCAACACGCCAGCAGCTTTATGGACCACGTGAATCGGCCGTGTTTATTGATGACATTTTGGATCGTTTCCCCAGAGAAAGGAACATCATGGGAGGCATTTATATCTTATTTTAGAGCTCCTGAGGAAGGAGCCACTCCGCACGAAGTCTTGTTAAAAGTAACTTCTGGATTCGAGAGATACCTTTTTGGTCATATAATCAACGAAGTGGGAAATACACGTGGATCTCGCTAAGACCCATTTTGGTTAGAAACTGATCGACACCAAAGATCCCTTCGAGGATACAGCATTTTCTTGGTCTCGCTAGATACTACCGCAGATTCATCACAAGATTTTAGAAGATCGCGCAACTTTAATCTCTTTAACACAGCAGGGTGCTGTGTTCGTGGAAGACAAAACATGAGGACTTCTTTTCAGTTTTCGAATCCTAACTCTGTATTGCACTGAGCGTTGGCTCTACCCTAGGGTTCGGGTGATCTAGTGGTATACTTTGATGGTTCAAATCAGAGTCCCAGTTACACATCGATGCAACATGAGATAGCGATGGCTTACGTAGTGGATTTACAAGAAGAGTGGCACGAGTCACAACCTGCGGTGGAAACCATGGACTTTGGATTCAAGTGGAGGCATTACTTGGACGGTACCAAATGCACTGCCTAGACCGATCACAAGGGCCTCCCGTGTACCTTTGTTTCGGAAGAGCTAAAACATGTAATGACATCGCTGGATGGAACTTTCGAATGATTACGACTGTGAAACCTGAACGTGCACGAGCTTTGCAACTCACTATCGACTCTAGCCTACCCGATTAGATTTGCCCTTTTCAAATTGGGTCCATGTGGGGTATGGAGGGGCAACTTTAGGCAAGTCGGACGATATTCGCTACTTCACGGAACGAATATGGACCCCACAATACGGCAACCGTAGGGCTCATGTGTTGAGCAAAGCGCACCAGCCTAGATAATCTACTTGTCTGGATTTGATAAAGCGTCTTAGGAGTTAAAGATCTTGTACTAGAGACCGGACATGAAAGCGCACATAGCAATGTATGTGATCAATGGTGACTTATGCGAAAGACAAAGTGGAGTATCAGAAACCTCCTGGGTTGTGTCAGCATCCAGAAACACCCGTTTGGAAATGGGAACAGACTGCCACGGATTGTGTCACTGGTCTAAAACTCGAATCAGAAACAAGATCACCTGGGAGATCATTGATTGCCTCACGCAACCAGCACGCTTTCTTGCAATCAGGAAAACTAACGAGTCTTCACAGTTTGTGGATAATCCTCTAAGAGAGGCGGTTTTTAGGCACGAGGTGCCAACTCCTGCTACCACTGATTTTGATCTATATCTGATTTATGACAGGCAAAACACAACATCCTTGGCTCCCGTCTAGACACGAGCATTGCTTATCACCGTAGGACAAACGACCAGAGCAAACGAACCATCCTGACACTCAAAGACATGCTGCGAGCATGTGTGTGTGGTCGGCTTTTGTAAAAATTGGAAGGACACTTACCCTTGGGTGAGTTCCACTGCAGCAGTTACTACTCTTGTATTTAGACAGCTCTGTTCGAGGCATTTCATGGACTATAATGCCGATCTCCATGTTGGACTAAGGTGGATGACGACCTAATCATAGTTCCAGGATTTGTACATGAGACCTTTGAGAAGATTGTGTAGATCGAAAATCGTTTGGCAGCAACGCGTGACCGTCAGAAAAGTTGATAAGCTTAGGAAACACTGGGAGTTTCCTGTAGGTGACCGTATCAGGTTGAAAGTCTCACCCTGGGAGGGTGTGGTACGCTTGGGAAGCGTGGCAAGCTTAATTTACGTTACGCTGAGTCATTCAGAATTCTAGAAAGAATCGATTTCGTGGCCAACAAACTCGAGTTACCCAGCGAATGGGGTAACGTGCACGATGTCAATCGTATCTTGGTTCTAAGGCAGTGTTTTTCTGGTGAAACGCTTGTGATACCCTTGCTAGAGCCTAAGGTTAATGACTAGTTGGGGTATCAGGGGATTTATCGAAAGCATGGACCAGGAAGTCAAGGTTCGTAAACATAGTCGAATTCCGATCGTGAGGGTTCATTGGAACTCAAGACGTGGACCGGAGTTCACGTGGGAGCGCGAGGATCAGATGAAGATCAAGTATCCTCAACTTTTTCTTGATGACCAATCTAGTTCTGGTGAAACTGGTGAATTTCGGGACGAAATTCTGCTTCAAGTTGGGGATGATGTGGCACCTGAGGAAACGCTGCAACAATCTTGATTTATCACCTCACTTCTCTGTGCTTGCTTGTCAAATTTCGGGACGAAATTTCTTTCAAGTTGGGGATGATGTGACAACCCGAACTTTCAAGGTCAGTGACGTTAATCTGTGCCGTAATAATTCCGCTAAACTTAAACTTAACGTACAATAACTCCGTTAAATAACATAAACCTATGATTTTGGGCCGCCTTTATCCCTAACTACTTTGGGCCGGCCGCTTTTATCTTTGGGCCGCCAACACATGTGAACCAATTTGGCCCAACTCGCATATTGTGATTAACTCGGCCCAATCCCTTTCTTTTGCTTCTTATACGTAAGCTAAGGGTGTTAATATACAATCTAGTATTGCAAACCCTAAACAAACATCACCCCATCAATAAATTGTGACGGCAGACTCCCTCCCCTTCGTCGAAGCCCTTTTCTCTTAGAGATCATCCTTGGTGCCTAGCCCTATACATAGCCTGGTTAGTTTATAACATCTCGGTTTTCTTATGTGTGTATATTCGTGTTGATTATTGATGTTGATCGTTTGCACACCTTGTGATGTATCAGAACCAACCGTGACACCGGGCGCTTGGCCAAGGTCGACTACTCGACTGCCGCCATCCCCTTGGCTCTTCCCAGATGCGCGGAAACTCGATCTGCCGGAGTAAAGTTGCCGAAGAGGGAGGCTGAGCAATGGGTAAAACGTGGTTACTTTATGCCTTATTTAGAACTGCTAACTTGTAATATTTAGGGGATTTACTATCCGATTTTGATGAATTACTAGGGAAAACGATGACTATAATTTTGGAAAATGACAAAGCAAAGCAAACGGGTTATGATATGGTTGAATGAACCAATCGATAAATTTTAATTGTTTTATAGTTTTGTTTCCGAGTAAATTACTTTTTGAATTTTTGTGTTTTAATATCTTTAACAACTTGAATTTAAAATCAAAAAGTAACCTCTATGCATTTTTTGTAACCCTTTGAGTCCAAAATTTTATCACAGTTAGAAATATTATGTTAATGATTGTCAAATGACCAAATTATCCATACTGTTAAAAAAACTAATTTAAATAAACTCATCCCTTTTCTCTCTCTCTCTCTCTCTCTCTCTTTATCTATGTTAACCTCAACAATTAACAATTAATTCAGAAGTGTGAGAAGTGTATTATAACACTCTATATAACACTATATAACACCATATAAACACCGTATAACACTATGTAACACCATATAACACTATATAACACTATATGTGACAACCCGAACTTTCAAGGTCAGTGACGTTAATCCGTGCCGTTATAATTCAGTTAAACTTAAACTTAACGTATAATAACTCCGTTAAATAGCATAAACCTATGTTTTTGGGCCGCCTTTATCCCTAACTACTTTGAGCCGGTCGCTTTTATCTTCGGGCCGCCAACACATGTGAACCAATTTGGCCCAACTCGCATATTGTGATTAACTCAGCCCAATCCCTTTCTTTTGCTTCTTATACGTAAGCTAAGGGTGTTAATATACAATCTAGTATTGCAAACCCTAAACAAGCATCACCCCATAAATAAATTGCGACGGCAGACCCCCTCCCCTTCGTCGAAGCCCTTTTCTCTTAGAGATCATCCTTGGTGCCTAGCCCTATAGATAGCCTGGTTAGTTTATAGCATGTTGGTTTTCTTATGTGTGTATATTCGTGTTGATTATTGATGTTGATCGTTTGCACACCTTGTTTAGAAGTAATAATACTTATTGATAACTATGAATTATGTGCGAGAATCTGATATGTGATTAGATGATGATTAGCGTATGTGTATATTTGAATAAGTGTTTTGTAATCATCAACTGCCATGAGAAACTTATAAGATGATTGTGTGAAGTAATGATGAAACAACGAACCGGTAAACCTAAACGTATAGCAAACCCGAATGAATTATGAGATTGATTGATTTTGTGTAGGATCTTATTATTATTTCATGTGAAACTTAGGGATAATAAGGTGGGGCATTCATAGATCTAATTCGAATTAGTGATGTTAATGGATGTTACATTTGTGCGACGATGATGATTGTTTCTGTGCAAAGATGCCGTGTTAAAGATTAGGGTTGCAGGCTGAATTCTCCATAACGAAACAGAGGTGTTTCGTCAAAATCCGGTCACGACGAAACCTTGGTGTTTCGTCACCTGTGGTATCGACGAAAGACTACTAGGGTGTTTCGTCGGCTGAGGTTTCGCCGCCCAAGAGGATCGTTCACAGTCTTGTTGGACGTTTAAGTTTGGTTAACAGCTCTTAATAACTTTCTCTCCGCCCAATGCTAATATACATCAAGCGGCCCAATAAGATAATAGTTTGAATATAGTTTGTCGGCCATGATTATAAGAATTATCAGATTTGCATTTATTATCAAGTGACTTGTTCCTTTATCATGTTAAATCATGACATCAGGTGTCAGGTTCATGTGTATTGTGCTGCCTGGTAAACACTTAAGCATATATTGCATTGGGTCATATACTGAATGTGGGCCGAGATATAACAATAAATTGCACAAAACGATTATGGGCCTAGGTGTAACAGTGGACCGAGCAAACTGATTAATGGACCACAAACTGATATGAAATGTATGCTGGATTCTTGGGTCGCGCACTCTCGGGTGGGCCACTAACTTGTTTAGATTGCACAAGGTGTGAATAACGAAATGAAATGTTAACTATTACGGGTCTTGTGAAATACGAACTTGTGATGTGAACTTGTAAGTAAACCAATTAACTATTACGAGATTTCATGATGATAACCAGCGGACATGTTGCATGATAAACTGTTATGATTCATAGAACATGTGTGATTCTTGTATGTCACTACGTATACATGATGAAAGCTATGAATACGTGAATTACTGTTATGACACGTGAAACGATGGGTATAAATGCGTGTACGATCCTTGTTTATTGCATGTGTGGAAAACGTGGTTAATTACATGCAAAACTGATTCTTAATGGTAACCATATTAGGACTTGGTTGATTAACTTGGATAATGGGTAACTTAACAAACCGAGCAAATCAAGGTGAGTTCACTGCTCTTTTTCCAAGCATGCGTCCCGGGGAGGGACATCTGGTAAACGTTCCGAGGAGGAATGCTGGGTTATTGGGATGTTTTTTAATACTCGCATATCTATCACCTAAGTCCCATCTACCGATTGTTGCCGGGGAGGCAACGGGATATTAGTTAATAGCGCTATTTAGGCTTGGCAACCTCACACCGCACCGGGGAGGTCGGGAGTGAACTAATGATCCTAGTCTTGACCATTGCTTTGATAGAGGCAATGGGGTTTAGGCAAAACAACTTTAAGCCATCAGCGGTAAACGAGTTATTAAAACATCAAATCAAATCGCTGAATTGTTTTATACTGATATCTGGTAACTAAACGCGTTAACAAAACTTTGAACTCACCAGCGTCCTGACACACTTGTCTGCATGGTTGCAGGTCTGTAGGTTTATATCATTGGGACTTGCTGTCTGGGATGCTAGAGTGGTCATGGGTCGAGAAACACGGAATCGCACGACAAGCCTAATAGTTTTGTACATGTGGTTTATGAAACGATTAACAAATGATATATGCTTCCGCTGTATACGATGAATTACATTTAACACTTTGTAACACTTTATGTTAATGAATGCAAGTTTTTATTTAAAATATTGTTATGAGTTCAATGTGATTGGTGGCTAGATCCTGGTACGTCACACGTCCCGCGGTGTTTCCGCAAGTGGTATTCTGGGGGTGTGACACTATACATCTATCATAGATATGTTATCAGAAAAATATAGCGTTATATTTGTTATATAGTGTTACATAGTGTTATATGGTGTTACATAGTATTATACGGTGTTTATATGATGTTATATAGTGTTATATATAGTGTTATAATACATTTCTCACACTTCTGGATTAATGTACAGGATCCTCTACCGTTTATATGTTCTATTTCAATATGTTTAAAAGTGTTAATCTTATGTAGGTTTGCTCGCTTAAAGACGACCCTAACAAAGATTATGATCAACTTACTAAAGTATTTTTAAGTTATTACAAAAGTAATACAATATGGGTGGGATTTAATTTAAGATCTTGATTGGTGGGATTTTATGTTCATTTATCATTTAACATGATCTTTGCACTTATGATGCCATATCCATCATCTCTCTTGAAGCAAAAGATACAATTTGAAGCTAAGTTTCCAATATTTCATCATATTGACCCAAATCTTGTTTGACAATAACCCGTTTCGAATAACTTTCGATACTTGCAAGTCAATGACAGTATGTAATCATGTTTGTCAAGAACGTTAATTGACCTAGAAGTAATAATTTGATCTATTATTTTTGTTAGATTTTTCGAATACTGGAGTTCAAATGATTGGAAACAAAACGAGTATGAAGTCTAGTCAAAATAACAAGTTTGTGGCCTTGTAATTGGGACATGTGTTCCGTTTTATTCTAATGAACAATTTACATCAATAATGCAAATTCCTTAATTGGATAATAAAGTCTAGATGGTGATTCATACATCATCATGAATTGCACTATGTGCGAATCGAAACAAGTCGGGAATATTTGGCTCGATTGAATATACTTTCAAAAGTATACTCGATGGTATAATAGCGTGAGGTACACGAAATCTACTAACAGATGATCCAGAGTTGCAACGACTGAAAATAAGAGTAAACACTAAGAATTGTTATTTTTAATGTCTATAATCCAAGAAGGTGGTAAAATGCAAAAACAGCAAAAGTATAGGAATATTAAACCTCTAGTATAAGGCTAAGAAAAATCCGAACCTTCATTTAAAAGTCGTTAACCTTAATCTTACGTCTCCATAAAGTGCAATCTTCGACCATATTCTCAGAAACGTGAAAAGATAATAAAATATGTCTAATATACCCATCTCAAGTTAGTATGAGCCTGCCCCAACAAATCTTCCCCGCTACAATTGTAGAATTGCATCCAATTTGTTGTACCAAAAATTTAGTGGTCATAGAACATTTTATATGGTTTATTTTTAAGTTTTATTGCTATTGAATTGACCAAATAACAATTAGTTACATTTTTATACTATACAGGACATTGTATTGGTCAAATACTTGCAATTTTTTAGACCAAATTTCAGTTATTTAAATTAAAAGAACAAAATTAATGGGTTCGATCCCCGGCAACAAGATATTAGAGGTGCCAATACTCGAACTCCATCAAACCCGATTGTTAATGAATAACAGAAACTTGAAGTATTGCAACACGTTATATGAGATCACACAATACGCGTCAGATTCGACTCTATGGGATTTTAACTTAAATTAAGCAATACCTTTTATTTTTCTTTGTTATTGCTGTTTGAAACATCATGTCGTTGTAGTATAGTGGTAAGTAGTCCCGCCTGTCACCCGGGTGACCCGGGTTCGATCCCCGGCAACGGCGATATTTTTTGTTAATAATGATTGGGCCTTAGTACTATTAATCGGCCCATCGTGTTGCAAAGTTACCCGTCAATCATCCTATTCAAAATCAGTTTCAGCGTTCAATACTGTCGTCGTCTCTCTGGTATAAAGTTGTATTAAACAAAACAACCGAACTTTGTTGCCCACTTCCTGGTTTAGTTCGTTCAGCAACCACACACCATAACTCGGAGTTGCTTTTATATACTTCAACACCCTTGGTATAACATCCAAATGTAACTTTCTAGGCTCTTGCATATACCGACTTAGCACACCAACCGTGAACGAAATATATGGCCCGGTTAGAGTTAAATAAATCAAACTCCCAACTAATTGTCGATACATAGTAACATTCAGCCTTGTGCTTCATGTATTCTTCTTCCATTGGTACTTAAGAGATCCATTGCATACTTGTGTTGATGAACAAACAACTCCACCTTCTTGATAATCAATTTCTAATCCAAGAAAATGTTTTCTATATACCTGATGTTCGTCGAAAATGGTGTGTGACATGCCTCTCCTTGAACAAAACTTTATGCGTTTGCATATGTAGTGGTGGGCGGCCCATATGAAAAAGCTAGAGACCAAAAACCGAAAGGTTCTCGTTGAGCTTTTCTTTAGAGATTGAGCTCCTAATTATGGAATCAGAGACACCTATTGATTATAGGAGCCCCAACATCTTGTTCAACTACAATGATCGGCTTCTTTCAACAATACGGAGGAATGGGTTTGAAGCCATTACATTACGAGATGTGTAAAATCTACCATACAAAATGTGATAATTTGTTTGCACTTTTATGATTTGTAACTTGAAATTCCATGGTTTGTATTTATAATATAAGATTTTTAATCATATTCTAGGATTTTGCAGAATTATTTGTATTTTATTGAGGAAAACTAAAAAATTCTAAATTAATTATATATATTTTTAATGAAAAATGATAGTTACCGAAGACTAATGGGATGTCAGTCAACAAACATAACCTGGCCGAATAACTACTGAAGAAATACATAACTAATTTTATGTTAATTAGGGGGTTTATGTTTCAAACATAAGGGTTAATCTTCTTAATCTTTCCTGAGCTCCGATATGATTCGATCTTCCTGCAAAACAGCAACACCGTTAGCTCGTTAAGAGGGGAATATGGGGGTTTGCCTCTTAACCAGACTCCGACGTGAGACTAAGTAACTGCTTTGAGGAAATAAGTGTGTTTTAAGAGTGAGAGTAGAGAGAATGGAATGTTCAACCTGAGTATGGAGGTCCCTATTTATAGCCGGAGTAATGTAAGAGGAGATGGGCTGATGGGCCTTGGGCCGCAAGGCGACAATAAGGAATATCCTCCTTGTCTCACTGGTATCGACCGTTAGTGGTTTCTAGAAGCTCTCTGGTGCTGGCGCACCTTGATTGGAGCCACGTGTCCCGGTTGTCTGCCTTGTTGTCCTTCCGCCATCAGCAGGTGAGTGGAGATCATGGGGCAGTTGTCGCCGCCCTTTGATTGGTGCCACGTAGGCGTCCTGGTGGACGCTGATTGGCTCGTTCTTCTGTCACTTGTACGTTTGGTCTTTCCTGAAGTGGCCCTGCGCCGTAACCCTTGCGCGACCTTTGTTGTGTATGTAACAAGCCCGCGCAGGGTTGTAGGAGTTGAAGCCTATTATTCAGAATACTAAGTGTGGAACTGATGTTATCTATTGCTTGGGCCTCACGCGGGGTCCAGGTTTTACTTACGCAGCCCGCGCGAGGTTCATAGATTAATAAGATTCTTGTGTAAGGAGTATGGCCCGGCGCGCGACCTGAAAGATCTGCGCGGCTTTTTGGGACCATACCCCTTCAAGTCCCCCCAGTCCAATGCTGCTTCCATGCACGAAGTAAATGGTTGGAGCTCTGGACTTAGAAAAGAGAGTGTGCTAGCTTTTAAAAGTATTTGCTATTGGTAGACGACGCGCGTGTAAGTGGTTAACAGTTACTACGACACTGCTATCAGACTTGCTTGTTACTGGTTTTTTCCTTTCAGTGTTGATGCACGGCCTATTGGATAATCATAATTGCCGCGCGGCATTTGCTAACTTCTGCCTGAAGTTTTGTAGTAATTTGAGCGGGAAAAAATCTCGAAAATTTAAATTCTGAGTAGTTGGTGTAATTGTCGTTGATGGCGACGGTTGAGTTGACTGCTGGCACGGCGGTAATCATACTGCCACTGACGACGGTTCACCTTTTGTCAGGCGAGTGAGGCTCACGCGCGCGTGATAACCGTCACTCCGGGAAACCCGCCTTACGTGGCGGCTGCTGATTGGTTAAGCACGCGGTTAATTCGGCACGTTTACCCATCGCATTAAATGCGATGGGTATATATATTCGACGAGAGGATAGAGAGTTGCACAAATCTTTCTTCTATTCTCTATTTTCTCTCTAATATTCAACGAATCTTCAAATCTTCAAAGATTTTATAGCAGATCTTTGAGTTTTGTCTTGAGTACTCTTCAAGTTTTCCAGAATAGTAAAATCTTCAAGTTCAAGTGCTCATGGCTGAAGAAGAAATCCAGGTTGAAGAAGGCCCAGTCCCTGTCCTCAAGTGGGATCAGGGTTTATTCGAACAAATTACTCGAGGTTTCCAGTTTCCACCGGAGTGGGATGCTCAATATCCCCGGCAGGGTCAGATTGCCGCCGACGCACCACCGGGGTACATAACCCTTTTTGAAGATTTTTTCTTGCAAGGGAATTTCTGACTTACGGCCACGGAGTTCATGTCATCCATACTTTATTTCTATGGCTTTCACATATCTCAGATGGGTCCGGCCGGCATGGTGAGGGTGAGGCATTTCGAGTTCTTATGCCGATCTCATGGTATAGTACCCTCTGTTGAGAAGTTTCGGGCGTTTTATCAATTAATTAGGAATATTGGGTTTTATTCCTTTGGCAACCGGGGTTCTGCTAAGAAGATTCTACTAAATCCTCCGAAAAGCTTTCATGACTGGAAGATGAAGTTCTTCTTTATCAGGGAAGAGGTTATACCAATCGCGATGATCTTCCGCGAGTCGGATACGATTGAGAAGGAGGAGCTTCCTATCCCTAAGGAGCTGATTGGTCTCTGAAGCTTACTGCGACGCCTAACCGGATTTTTGGTGAAAATGTGTTGGTAGTGGCGCAGATGAATGACAAATGGCCGGAGACTAGCAACGAAGTACCGGTTTTGAAGTTTGAAGATAGAGGTATGTTGTTTCTTTTTTTATCTTCACTTGTAATTTATTTGCGCTTAACTGTTGAGTTATATGGCAGAGGTGTCACAACCCCCGTTCCCTAACAACCCGGGAGCGGGCGGCCGTGAGCCAGTTTCAGTGGTATCGGTGTTTATCAATTTGACAGTTGAAAATTTCATCAGGACCGTAGTTAGGAAATATTTTTATCAGAGTTAAACACCAAAATATTTATATTAAAGAAATGGGATAAAACCCAAGTTTTTCTGATAATATATTTATAAGTGAGACAAAACCCGATTCTCATTTTGATGCATCTATAGGGAATGACCCCAATTATTGAAAACAATTCTCATTTTTAATTAGGTAACTTTTATTGCCACTTTTCTAAGCCTTCAGTGCTCTCCAGCTGGCTTCTATTGGCTTCACACTAAGTTACCTAAAACACGTGTTTAAAAACATTTTGTCAGTGGGAAATGCTGGTGAGTGAATCCCAGTTTAATCAAGTTTCTAATAAAAACCATAGTACAGTATTGAGGGCGCATCCGCAATTACATTTGTTTCCAAGTCATATCAATTACCACCACACGGTACTATCGTTCCGACTTATGGTCATGTTACTCCTTACCAGGTTGTAACAAATTTTGTATACAAAACGCCAAATTTACCGACTGTAATTGTATCCTTACAAATACTCAATAACTGTTTAATGTATAATTAATTAAGTGAGGTTTTGTAAAAACAATTTGCAAAAAGGAGATTACTCACATTGTTATTATAGGGCTTTCCTTTGAGACTTCCTGGTTATAATCTAATTAAATAAACAATGCACACGTGTTAGTATAATAACCCATTTTAACATTAGTAATACCCTCCCCGAGACGGCATCCCAATGACTACGTCGGGCAGAACCACGACAGCCGTTACGGAACCCTAGATCAATCGGGCAGAGTATCTAATACGTATCCATGGGTTATGATACTTACAACGAGGCAGAGCTTCGCTAATTAGGGGGGGGGGTATTATACCCGGTATGATGCCTACACTACAGAAAATGAGAGAGAATCACGAAATTTGAGCGAGGAAAATGAAATGCTGATCGTTCCAATTTATAGGGCCTGATTTCAGGTTTTACGCGGCCCGCGTAAGACGTAGCTAAGGGCTACGCGACCCGCGAGGTCCAGAAAAGGCGGCTAGGGTTGCTGTCGACACGTGGCGACACCAGGTTTTCGCTTATCATTGAGCTGCCGCGGCCCGCGTAAGCTTAAGCTTACTTTTACGCGGCCCGCGAGCGACTGGCAAATCTTGTTTTCCTTGATTTCTACTAGCATGAAGGTGTTTCGGGACCGATTTTCGTATACGGGGTGTAATTTAAGACATATAGGGGTATTCTAAATATATTAGGGGTGTCAGAAATATTTGTGGAGGGTTGATATATCTTGATATAATTTCTGGATTATTTAATAAAATATATAATGCACTCACATTAAGTATAGTAACCCGATTCCACTTTATCCCTACGTCACAAGACAGAACCCCAACGAATTTAGGCAGAGCCTTGACATACGTTACGGGGCCCTACGTCAGTCGGACAGGGTATCAGTGATCAAGGGTTAAAACACTTAAAACAGGACAAGGCTTTACTATTATTGTTATGCGGTGAAAATATAAATTTAGAGAGGAGGAAGGCGATAGCTAGAGAGATGGAAGCAGGGTTGTAGTTGCATTTCTGTTCCTATTTATAGGAACTTCAAGAATCTTGTTGGCTTACACGTATTCATGCATTAAAGTCCTTCTTATCTAGAGTCTTTTACATGTAGACATGTAATATTAGTATTAAACTTCATGTACACATATTACATGCACATACGTCCACTCATGCATGTTCAACATAATCTTAATTTTCACAAATGCCATGCACATGTATACATATCAAATGGTTTAGATTATTTTATTATTTATTTATTATAATTAATTCAGCTGCTTCACTTATTTGGCGCGTATAACTTTTAAGATATGGCGTTTTATAAAACAATGGATATGCCTTTAGAACGAGAATATTTGTATCTACATTTTGAACCAAGTTTCATTAAAAATGGAGTAGGTTCAAATATAATGTATTTTTATAATTTAATTATTAAATGGGTCCTACGGTTGCCAAAATACCTTATATTTCTATTGGTCAATTTACCCATGACTTATTCGTGTAAAATTTTGAGGAATGTTACATCCTCCCCACCTTGTTTTAAATCTCGTCCTCGAGATTTGGGCTATGATATCTTCTCGGAGTTACATTACATCCTTTAGTTAGTAAAAAAATATATCAAGGTGTCTGGGATAGAATCAAAAGATAAATATAAAGACATCATAGGATAGTTGGAATTCAATGGTCTTAAAACTTAGTTTCAGGATTTGATGTTAACCAAATGAGATGAAATAATACCATTAACAAGGTGACTAAGTTTCAAGAATCAAAAGAGATATTTGATAGGCATGGAATTTGAAATACAATGACTTGTAGAAACAATAGAATTTAATGCCAGAAAAGAACTTACTTTGATCATCAATTGAGGGAGATTCTGAATCAATAATCTCAATTTGTGAATGGAAGTATGAAAAATGATTTGTCAATGATCAAACTAAGAATCAATAACGTTTATTTAAATGGAAAAGATACACTGGACAATACAATAGAATTTAGTATATCATGGTCTGAATTCCATAATTGTATCAAGACTACTTGAATGACGAATCAAATGAATGACGTATGAGTAGGGTTTATTATTAGCACAGGCTACAAATTTATACAGACACCCCAAAGTGCTGTAATGACTTAAAGGAATTCAATAATTATGGTGACCAAATGAATTCACCATTTTTGAAATTAACTGAAAGTTTCAAATGAAGCGAATCTGGATATTCAAAAGATAGGATGTTCAAAAGAAATAATATTAGAATCAATTCAAAAATAAAAGAAATGTTGGAGGTACGCTGGAATAAGAATTTAGGTACCTTTATCTTATCACAAAATTGTATTAAGACGGGTTTAGGATAATGAATCAATAAATAGATAAAATCGTATCTCAGATGTGAAAATGAAATGAGTTCAAGTTTCAAAGAAATCGCCACCACAAGGTGTCGTGTTTTAACAAATAATATATCGAAATTCAGACAATGAGGTTACCTCGAATATGATAATCTCAATTCATCATATGGGAGTTTGAAATTGAATATATATGAGCAAGTTCAAACAATTGAGCTTGGTTTGGACATATTCCAACAATGGATATATGTATTAACAAGAAATGGTTTCAATGAAAATCTGGTAAGTAACCTTGAAAAGGAGTTTTCCAAGAAAGTTGTTGACTCGATTATCAAAAGTCAACATTTAAAATCAGATGAGGAAGTTTATCAAAAATGAGTATGACGAAAATATTTATTAAAACTCATGAGTAGATGATCTTTTTGAATTGAATTTACATGCATGACAACCAATGCACGTGCAATATAGGAATTTGTCAAGAGATGAGACAAATAAGAGTTGACTCTATAAAAGAAAAACAAAGACCTTTTATTGATGAAGTTTTGATCAGAATCAAAAGCCAACTAATAATTAAGTGCAGACAAAATATAAGGGTGCTTTATTTTAAAAGTTGCTGTTGGCTCGGGTGTTATAAGTTTTTATGCGTTCTCCTTAGCTTCATCGGGGTTTCGATCCTCGTTATCGGGTGCCTTAGATAGTTTCGGACAGTAGCAACGGAAGTGGCCTGGATCTCCACATTTGTAACATACGTTAGTTTCCCTTCTCTTTCTGCAATCTTCTTCTGCATGTCCAGCTTTCTTGCAGAAGTTACAACGGAGTGTCTTAAAAAAATGTTCTCTTGCGTGCTTTTTGCTGTTGCTGGTAGGTTGTTTGATTTCTGGTTTCATTCCTTTGTCCTTGGAGGATTTGTTAGAGTAGAATTCCTTATAGGAGTAGCCATAGGTTGTGGTTTTCTTTCGTTTGGAAGATGGAGTTTTGATACGAATATCGTAACTTCCATTGGTACTAGGGCTAGGTATGAAGTGATGGGTATGCTTACAATGTATAGTAGGATTCTTGTTTATAGGCATAGAAATTTTAATAGCTTCAATGATCGAAGGTATGCCATTCGATATTCCTTGAGCTATTATATTTTCTATAGTATTTCTATCCAAAGAGTTTTCATTATTAGCCTGAATTTCTTGATCACATGTAATTTTCTTTGACATCTGATTTACAAACATGCATAAATATAATTATCACAGAACTAGGTAATTATACAGGCACATTTTGTTTAACACAATTATAGTCATAACTTATCAGTATAATGCGTTGATATATATATATATTAAGGTAACATATATACATGTTATATCTTAACATTTTCTCTTACTATATATCTTACCAAATTATAAGGAAAACGTAATCTTATACGTGTTGTTTCTTCCTTTGATGTAATAACTTTTATATTGCCCTAAGTTACTTATATTTCCAGGGCTTATGGTTGGATAAGTATTTTAAAAATAAAGATAAAAGCTTTATATAAAATTCTGAGATTTTTCATCATTGATCCATTTATTGTTTTTCAAGAGGTGGTGCTAATACAGATATTCTTAAGGTATCCTTTGAATTAAAGCTGGGTATCAAAATAGATCTTAAGTAAACATGTAGGTTTGTTTCTTTTGTTATATAAAAGCTTGTCCTTCTACAAAAGACATTTGATTATTATATTGTATATATTATCAAGAAAATTATGTCTTGTATATACATACGTATAAATATAAAGTTTTTAAAATTTTCTGTAATATAATATCAAATTATAAGAATCCTATTACATAATTGATTGTGTCAATTATCCTGTTTATTCTCATAACCTTGTTATTAATCAAATATATTTCTATCAAATTTATTAAAGATAATATTTTAGAATAAACATAAAAGAATTCATCAAAATTTAATAGAGATAGAATTTTCTAGATTCTTTTTAGAGAAATTCTAATCTTGACAGGTTAACTAAATTTTGGTTGTAACATATATATAATTTAATTCAAATTCTTAATTTTTTATATCTATTTATTTAAGATTCGTAATAATCAATACAAAGTCTGGTGTTTCTAAATTTGATCCTTAATATAAAAAAAATATTAAGAATGAAGTATTATCATAATATATACACATATGAATTAAATATAATTTAAGAAATGAATCGAACTTATCAAATGGTAAAAAGTGTTTCCTTTAGAAATATATGTATATATATTTTAAACCATATTGTTGTACCGTACTAAATATTTTTGTACATATTTTACTTCATGGATAAAATATTATTTATAATATTGATACAAGTCGTAAAATATACATACATTTGACTTACAAATAAGTTTTAAGTTATTTCATGTTGATACATAGGTATTATGTTATTAAAATCATTTAATTATACAGGATCAAGTCGTTGTATGTATTCTGGTTTCATAAATACTGTTTTACAAAACATTTTGCATTTTCTGTGGTATACGTATGTCACACCCCGATTTTCGACGTGTCACCGGTGGGCCCGGTGGGGGAGTATCGTGACGTGGTTGGCAACATCATGGTCAAACAACACAATATAATAATGCACAGCGGAAGCAAAAGATAAATATATTACATTCCGAATATAAGTAATGTCAAAGTATTACAACGGAAGGTAAAGGATCCACAGGCGGATCAATAAAAGAAAACTGTTCAACAGACTTTAGGCATCTAGAACTTGCAAGATTCCCTAGTGACGCCCTGAGCTCCCAGCCAATTACGCATAGTACCTGTCACTTAACCTTTTGGAAAATACGTCAGTTTACACTGGTAAATACAATTAACTGACTCATTTTGGAAAAAGAGTTTGAAAAGTGATTCGAGTGCAAACGGCACAAAATATCTTGACACATTGATTAAAATGCACAGAGGCAAAATTAATCTTTTATACTTGGGACAATTATATTAATAAAAATCTTGTATCCGATTTACATGGTTGTCCAACATTTAGGGCCGGTGATTATACAATACAAGCCGGACAAGATTAATCGACACACCACAAATATAATCTCACAAGAAGATACCCTTACGAGTGAGTATACGTTATACATATGCAACAGGAGGTGTTTTGCCTACACCTTGTGCTTACGTCGTGGCCATTCACTTTTTAAAATGAGCCAAGGATATCCAGGACACGGTCATTAACCCCCAATGTTATTTGTTATCAATCAATACAGATTAAAACGGGATTATGCAATTTAATCATCTCCGATTAAAAGGTTTCTACACCCGACCAAGCGGTATTTTTATAATACCGTATCCCAAGCCCGTATAAGGGAAAATAAGTTAAAAGTATTTACCTGAGCTAGCAATGCAACTTACACTCAGCCGTATATCTTAATCAGCAAGCACAAGTACTTCTACTGGGGCTCTTAATCTGGAACGAAGGTTTTATTAACCTATTAAATTCCTAACGGGTCTTATTTAAGTCGTAACTTAGACCGGTTAGTTTTAAGGAAAGGTTTACGGTTCAAAACGCATGATTAAGCGAAGACCGGAATAGGATGTGATTTAGACCCGACAAATCTGGAGACTTGTATAATATGGGTAAACTAAACACATTCTGGATTTTGAGATAAAACCGATAAGGTTTGACCCGTTTCGGCTAATTTATGTAAACTTGTTACACAAACCGAACCGAACGCGTAATAAGCATAACGGTATCCGTAAGAGCCATATACAGGTTTCCTAAGTTAATATGCTTCAAATATGTTGGGACATCAGTAGGATGTCTTTCCTTATGCCCCGAACTAATTTAAACACAAACTATGCCCCGTAGGGGTAGTTTGGTCATTTTAAAGTTTGTAAAAGCGTTTAGATGTTTAACTGAGTTACAGGTCTGATGTAAACAATAAACATACTCAATTTGATGAGTTATAACAGTAGGCTAAAGCCTATATGTGAAATTTATCATTTTTAACCAAACTATGCCCCGTAGGGGTATTTTGGTAATTTCACATAAGCCGAAAAGCTCAAAAACGAAGTCTGAGTTAATCAACCTTTTCTTACTGTTAAAATATCATAATTTGCCTTATATATCAGTAGGTATCAACCCGGGTATGTTCAATATGATTTTAAAACATGCTATGCGTTAAAAACGCTAAATAAGGCGATTAAAGACCATTTCCGGGTTCGATACTTAAATCTGTTATTTTTATATTTCTAGAAGGCTTAAAATAATTTATTTAACATATGGGATCAGTAGCAAAAGGTTTGGAGTCGTTTAGATATGTAAAACTCATTTTATGGCCCGTAAGGGCAAAACCGACAATTTACCGGATTAAGCCTACGACTACTAGTTATGCTCAGCCTAAAATCAATTAAAAATCTTTAAAAATACCAAAATAATATATTACATCAGTGGGTATTAAGTTTGATACCAAAAAGTAGGCTTAACTAGGCTATACGCTAATTACGCCGCTTTATTAACATAAAGCATTAGTTTTGCGATAATGAGCATAACTCTTAATCTACAAGTAAAACTGATGTCAAACTTTGCATACAAGTTTACATATCAGTAATTAAGGTTTCTACACTTTTACTTTTCCAAAAATCACGTTTTAAGGTAATAAGGGCATAATGGTCAACATATGAGCAATTAACGGAAACGCGTAAACGAATGGGTCAATCAATGAACCAACCACAGAAGGTTGTGCTAACATGTAGCCTGGTCCTAAAGAAGCTCTAAGACATTTTCAAATCATACTAAAGCGGGTCAGAACTGAAAGTCAAAGTGAAAGTCAAACTATGCGACTTTCGGTTCCGAACCGGGTCTAAACAGGAAATTGTCGGGTTGAACATGTTTAGACATGTTCTTACACTTATTACTAAGTTATAACAATGATCCAACAGATTGTATATGATCTATAATGTTAATTATGCAAAAATAGCATTTTAAGGATCCTGTTGACTTTTTATTAGTATGTTTGACCCAACGCTTGACCTGGTTAGAGTTGGAATCAGGGGAAGCCCTTTTGAGGTTTTATTATCCACATAAATACCAACTTATACCTACTTTTACTTTGACTAATCGCTGGACCATTAGCGATTAATCGCTAAGTCAAACCTATCTTACGATGGTTTGACTTTTAAGCTAAAACTAAGCTAAACTCAATTTAGAAAGGATTAGCCGACTTACCAAGGTCCTATGCACGAGATATGATCACTTGGAAGCAGGTTTGAGCTCCAAATTCGACCAGAAGTGCAGATGAAGTGTGAAGAACAATTGTGAACTTAAAGGGCCTTTTATAGTGATTTCAATCACCACAATTGCTTGACACATAGCCCTATGATCGACCACAACCATTCAACATGTGTCTCTAGTGTCTTAGGGTAGTGTAGGGGTCGTCCAAAGTGCAGAAAAACCGGCAAAGTGGGTCAGATTCGCGTAAAACAGGCTGCTGCCTGTTTTTCTGCTTCTGATGCTTCCACGCGGGCCGCCTCATGTTTTAAGATTTCTCACGCGGGCCGCCTGGCCCTCTGAAATCAGAATTTCCAATTTTTCATTTTTGCAACTTGTCTCTTGGCTTCACGAAAGGGCAACTAAGCCTAATTCTTGCATTTTGACCCTTTATTATTTACCCACAAGGGCTTTAGGACTTGTACCCACTTTGCCAAGTCCCTGGACACTTCCGGTTAACCCGAAAAGTCTTAACTTTCAATGTTTACGCTTTAACCCCTCGCACACGAATTTGATCACAACTTTCTCATACGATAACGAAACTTTATGAAATTTATATCGCGCATTCTAGTGAGCATAATTAACATTTACAAAGCTTCGGGTTTGTCAAAAGGTCACTCAGAGGTATATCTTTAAACATGTTGACACATTTAACCCCTGTAGTTTGTAATCTCTCACTTTTAGCTTCGTATGATCCATGATTTATTCGTTTGATGTTATAAACATCATGTAGGGTTATTATGAAGTATGTTTATCCATTGTTGACATTTTGAACCCTTATTTTCACATACTTTCTATGTTTGTCAACTTTAGTCCCTCTAAAGTATACTTTCTCACGTTCAAGCTGATGACACGTGTCAATACATTATAGGACGTGAATTTTCGAGGTGTTACATCCTCACCCCCTTAAAAGAAATCTCGGCCCGAGATTTACTGAAATAAAGGAAGTATTCTCTGCCTAATAATGGCAACTTACAGATGATTAGGAATTTGTATGATCTTATTTGTTGTTTCCAATGCAACTTTCAGATCCTGAATATTGGACTTACCAATCTATTGTCCTAACAACAGATGTTTAACATTTCATCTATACAAGGTCTCCAAAGGAGTAGACTTAATACTTACATATCAATTATTAAAGAAAAGCTTATCTTAAGGTGGTTATTCCAACCATTACTTAACTAATATTAAGGAATAGCTAATCCTTGTCGTTAGTCGAACAATTCGACGATCCTGGGTAGCTGATGGCAAATTCTTAATCGTTGCCTATTTAGGGTTGCGGCATGCATGCATAAGCAATATGAACCGTCTTTCTTATTTAATAATATAACACCCTTAGAATATTGAGTCTGGCTATATGAGCCTATGTCTTAAAACCTACTTACTCAAAGTTTCGTTTATTCCATAATTAATATGGAGTTTTCACAATACTCCAGCCCACGGCGGGTGACAAATCTTAATTCTACCTGCCTTTCAGGAGGTAAGCAGGGATATCTTTTGAGAAGATAATTAAGATACAAGGAGGCTACAGAGATTTTCCATATCTCAGGCTCCAGTTCATCTATCATTGTTCGTGTCAAATGAGTGACACCTTTATGTTATAAGTCCTCGAATTCCTTAATCGGGAACATTTACTTGGAAAAAAAAAATTCTATTTTTGGATATCTTCTTTGAATACTACTAGTCGACTTTAGTACAATATGATCATTGGGATATCTTAGGGTTCCATGTATTAAACCTCCATGCTGATCAGACATGGAAATAATCTATGGGACACACTAGGATACGCCAATTCTCATATAGTGCTTTCGTCATACCATTTGGTATTCGAAATTGATAGAGATTAAAGAGATATCAACTATATGTGCTTATATTTAATTAGAATGAAAATATTCACAAACTAGGCACCTAGCTCGGTTGGCTAGGCGCGCGAAAGGGTGCGGCCTAGACCCAGGTTCGATTCCGGGGACGGCCGATTCCACCATTTTTCTCTGGGAGCCTGACGCGGGCCGCGTAAAGTATCACCTAGGGCTTACGCGGGCCGCCTGGGTCTTCTGATCCGAAGCAAACTAAAATGACAGTCTCTGAGGTATTATCGGTAACGCTTAGAGTTTTAGCAGGCAGATTTAAAGATTTACAAAATCTATCGTCTACGGAAAACTTATCTGAACCTGCATCAATTAATACTCTAGTATTTAATTTACTGATAAAATGTCAAGGAATGTACCTGATGCCATTATTTATGGACTAGCTCAGGCATTTTAGGCGCTTTCAATTTTAGGCTTTACTTCCTCCACCGCATTTCCTTTGACATATTTAGGGCACGTAGTCTTGATGTGACCTTTCTCATTACAGCCGAAACAGACTGCATTCTTCATGTCCTTACAGTCCAACGTTTTATGTCCCTTAGCCTTGCAGATCCCGCAAGCCCTAGGCTGCGATTTGGATTTTGGTTCGAACCTGCATTTCCCATAATGGCGCTTCTTGCAGGTCTCACATACTGGTTTCGGGTCGGACTTTTGTTTGTTCTTTTTCTTAGAACTCTGGGAGTTATCTACCTCCCTTTTTCTTTTTAGTTCATCCTTTGCATCAGAGGCATGAACGAGATCCTTCTTAAGAGTAAGGAAATGTGGTCCTAGATAAAATTTGGACTGAGCAGCATGGGTCTCCTTTAACTTTTTCACAGCTCTCTTCACAGCTTTTCCAACGGCTGCGTCTATCATAGTTTGAAGAACATCTTTGGAAATTCTAAGGTTTACAATTTCAGCATCATTAGTCTGCGTCGCGTCATCAATGGCGCGATTGACTGTTGTCTTATCCGAGTTTGCCATACTCGATATTGGTTCCTAATACCAATAAAACAATTTCTTAGTTGAAATTTAACAACTACTATTTTTATTCTGATGGCCTTAATATATACTAACCATGGTGTCAATAACCTATACAGGCTATTATAGCACTAACATTCTTAATGAACGTTATTAAAAATATATTAATATTACTTAGCCTAGGTCGCAAAAGACCATCAGTGGCATTAAAGATTTGGACCTAGTCCATCACTTTTCTGACAGAGGATCAAAACGTCGCATCTGTCTTTATTATGTTAAAGAATTTAGGTAGCTTGAAAGCTTGCCATAGGAATATCAGAAAAGAGTGATTCCTATTAGATATAAAATATCCATCTGAGGTCTGTTGGAGCATTTTCTAAAGTATCATCGGCCAGTTTCTACCTCGTATTAAATGACCGAAGTCCTAATCAGGCGGAGACAACAGTTCTCTACAGTTATTGTTCAGTATTGAATCATATGTGCCAGTATCAAGTAAATTTCTGCATAAACTGCTTGATAAGGAAAGGTACCTGCTATATAGTTATCCTTCTGCACCATCTCCTGGCGTTCACCCGGAAGACTCATTCGTTTATTTCCCTGGCCTTTCCCGGCTTCTTTATAAGCTTTGGGCAGTTGGTTTTGATGTGCCCTTCCTCGTTACAGTTGTAACATATGGCGTTCTTCAACTCCTTGCAATCTAAGGTTTTGTGACCCTTGGTCTTGCAAATTCCACACAATTTAGCGCGTGGGTCTATTGTACATTTTCCAAAATGCTGCTTTTTGCAGTTATTGCATTTGGGTCTGTTATCAGACTGACTCGAGTTCTTCCTAAACTCGGAATCCTTCCCGCGCTCCGAGCTTCCCTTCTTCTTCTTGTTAGTTTGATGAGAGTTTTCCTCCTCTCTTTCACTTCTTCTCTCGCCAGAAGCCTTAACAGACTTAATTCTGATTGCGTCTAAGGTGAGAGATAAGGATAAGTCCACCGCGGACCTATATGTGGTCGGCCTAGATGCTTTAACATTCCCTTTTATCTCTGGTGCTAGGCCTCCAATGAAACGCGCTATGCGTTTAGGTTCAGGGGTGACTAGATAAGGAACCAGGCGGGACATAGTGTTGAAACTTGTCACATATGCCTGACAATCCAAATTCTCCATGACCAGAGTCAAGAAGTCTGATTCTATCTTTTCTACTTCATGCTGGGGGCAATAGTTTTCCTTGACTAATGCAACAAATTGCTCCCAAGATAAGTTGTAGAGTAGAACCTTTCCCGTGGCTTGGAGCAATGATCTCCACCATGCCAACGCTTCTCCTTTGAATGATTGTGAAACAAATTTCACCACATCTTGCTCCGCACAACCGCTGACGTCAACAACAGCGTCCATCTCATCGAGCCATGTCATGCAATCGATGGCTCCTTCTTCTCCTGTAAAGTCTCTGGGCTTACAGGAGACAAAATATTTATATGAACAGGTCTTAACTGGTGCCTCTTGATGAAACACAACTTGTCTAGACGGAATACTCCTTTGATTTAACAAGTCATGAACATCGTCCTCCTTTGACTCATGTGTTTTAAGAGGGGGCTTACAACTAGCCGCAGATAGAGTCTTAGAGTGGGTATCATTTGACTCATCATACTGCCGATCAAGTGCTCGAGTAACAGCATAATCTATTATTGCCTGTAGTTCTGCTCCAGTTACATTAATTCTGGTAGTATCATTGCTCTCCATCAAGTGGCTGTTAACTTCATCTAATCCAGCCATGTAGCTTGATTGCTACATAAATATTAACAATGATTTATTCAGAGATTATTATGGAATCATCATCTTTGACGATTTATCAACCATGGTAATATAAGCCATATTGGTTAACTTGTTAGTTATATTTAATTAGTATTTTCCATTATAATTTATCCTAGTTATAAAACATTAAGGATATTAAAGTGGCGTATAAGGCCTAGTCACAAGGACAGTTCTAAATTTTATAAGCCATGATTTCAGAGAATCGAGGCATTAAGGTCTGAATCAAGTTCATTACCTTCTTTTGACAGGGAGTTGTAGACTTCAACTGTCTTTTGTCTTTTAGGACAATAGATATAGCCCGTGGGCATTTCCCTTCTGAGGGATGGTTATAATATGATCATCTTCTTAGATGCTATTAGTCGAGGTCGTATGGATCCTACCGACTATTATGCTTGGACCTGGTCCAACATTTTTAGACAGGAGGTCAAAGACCACCACTGTCGTTGTCTTATCGGACAACAAGTTTAGCCCGTAGGCACTTCATCACTACTGGATGTTTATAATGTGATCATCTTATAGGATAATACAAGCCATGATTTCTAAATCACTAGGCTAGATAAGAAAATTGGAAGAATCTTATATAAGGATGACTGTTGTGATTTTCTCGAGTCACATTTGTCAAGAGTGCTAACACGTTCTTAGGTGTTAACAAGGATTTGAATCTCTTGAGTAGGTTTCACCATCTTGGCCGCGTAGGCTAGGTTTCACCTTTAAGATTATCTTTAAAATGTATACTGGCAGGAAAGTAAGGATATTTATTTTATTCAGGATTTTTATTATAAATCCTAGTTTATAATTTAATAATAGCACAAATGGCCTAGTCGCGTAGACAAGTTTAATTTATAAGCCAAGATTTCAGAGAATCAGGGCAATTTATGAATTAGTAATGTCACAAAAGGCCTAGTCACGTAGACAAGTTTAATTTATAAGCCATGATCGTCTGGGATCGAGGCATTTAGTAATAGCACAAAAGGCTTAGTCACGTGGACAAGTTTAATTTATAAGCCATGATCGTTTGGGATCGAGGCATTTAGGTATGAATCAAAGTTCATTACCTTTTCTTGACAGGGAGCTGTAGGCTACCACCGTCTTTAGTCTCAGAGGACGTTAATTATAGCCCGTAGGCACTTCCCTTCTAAGGGATGTTATTTTCCATTCATTTCATATTTCATGTTTAGAATGAAAACTTTATTTAATCAATCCATTATATGAAAATAGAAGTACAGAGTTGCCCTAAGCGGGTCTTTGAAGAGATAATGTGTCCTTGAAGGGACTGAAAGATAAATATGTCCTTATAAGGACTATTAAGGAAACGATCTTCAGCAAGAGGAGTTTCTTCTTCAAGTTATTTCTGAATGCTCTCTCCTTGGCTGCTCGTTTCATCCCAGCCGCGCTACGAAGCTCAGCAATTCAGGGCTCCAGATTGTGGAGAATTTCTAATACAGCTTCTTCGCTTGGCGACGTATCCAATATATATAAAATTTGGAAGTAAAAAAAAATTTCCAGATTAGGATTGAAAGTATTTCTATGTTAAGTCTAGACTCAGAAGATTTAGGAATGTGCAATTGTGTCATTGAGATTAAACACAAAAAGCTAGTGTTTAATTCACTCAATGTTGGCTCTGATACCAACCTGTCACACCCCGATTTTCCACGTGTCACCGGTGGGCCCGGTGGGGGAGTATCGTGACGTGGTTGGCAACATCATGGTCAAACAACACAATATAATAATGCACAGCGGAAGCAAAAGATAAATATATTACATTCCGAATATAAGTAATGTCAAAGTATTACAACGGAAGGTAAAGGATCCACAGGCGGATCAATAAAAGAAAACTGTTCAACAGACTTTAGGCATCTAGAACTTGCAAGATTCCCTAGTGACGCCCTGAGCTCCCAGCCAATTACGCATAGTACCTGTCACTTAACCTTTTGGAAAATACGTCAGTTTACACTGGTAAATACAATTAACTGACTCATTTTGGAAAAAGAGTTTGAAAAGTGATTCGAGTGCAAACGGCACAAAATATCTTGACACATTGATTAAAATGCACAGAGGCAAAATTAATCTTTTATACTTGGGACAATTATATTAATAAAAATCTTGTATCCGATTTACATGGTTGTCCAACATTTAGGGCCGGTGATTATACAATACAAGCCGGACAAGATTAATCGACACACCACAAATATAATCTCACAAGAAGATACCCTTACGAGTGAGTATACGTTATACATATGCAACAGGAGGTGTTTTGCCTACACCTTGTGCTTACGTCGTGGCCATTCACTTTTTAAAATGAGCCAAGGATATCCAGGACACGGTCATTAACCCCCAATGTTATTTGTTATCAATCAATACAGATTAAAACGGGATTATGCAATTTAATCATCTCCGATTAAAAGGTTTCTACACCCGACCAAGCGGTATTTTTATAATACCGTATCCCAAGCCCGTATAAGGGAAAATAAGTTAAAAGTATTTACCTGAGCTAGCAATGCAACTTACACTCAGCCGTATATCTTAATCAGCAAGCACAAGTACTTCTACTGGGGCTCTTAATCTGGAACGAAGGTTTTATTAACCTATTAAATTCCTAACGGGTCTTATTTAAGTCGTAACTTAGACCGGTTAGTTTTAAGGAAAGGTTTACGGTTCAAAACGCATGATTAAGCGAAGACCGGAATAGGATGTGATTTAGACCCGACAAATCTGGAGACTTGTATAATATGGGTAAACTAAACACATTCTGGATTTTGAGATAAAACCGATAAGGTTTGACCCGTTTCGGCTAATTTATGTAAACTTGTTACACAAACCGAACCGAACGCGTAATAAGCATAACGGTATCCGTAAGAGCCATATACAGGTTTCCTAAGTTAATATGCTTCAAATATGTTGGGACATCAGTAGGATGTCTTTCCTTATGCCCCGAACTAATTTAAACACAAACTATGCCCCGTAGGGGTAGTTTGGTCATTTTAAAGTTTGTAAAAGCGTTTAGATGTTTAACTGAGTTACAGGTCTGATGTAAACAATAAACATACTCAATTTGATGAGTTATAACAGTAGGCTAAAGCCTATATGTGAAATTTATCATTTTTAACCAAACTATGCCCCGTAGGGGTATTTTGGTAATTTCACATAAGCCGAAAAGCTCAAAAACGAAGTCTGAGTTAATCAACCTTTTCTTACTGTTAAAATATCATAATTTGCCTTATATATCAGTAGGTATCAACCCGGGTATGTTCAATATGATTTTAAAACATGCTATGCGTTAAAAACGCTAAATAAGGCGATTAAAGACCATTTCCGGGTTCGATACTTAAATCTGTTATTTTTATATTTCTAGAAGGCTTAAAATAATTTATTTAACATATGGGATCAGTAGCAAAAGGTTTGGAGTCGTTTAGATATGTAAAACTCATTTTATGGCCCGTAAGGGCAAAACCGACAATTTACCGGATTAAGCCTACGACTACTAGTTATGCTCAGCCTAAAATCAATTAAAAATCTTTAAAAATACCAAAATAATATATTACATCAGTGGGTATTAAGTTTGATACCAAAAAGTAGGCTTAACTAGGCTATACGCTAATTACGCCGCTTTATTAACATAAAGCATTAGTTTTGCGATAATGAGCATAACTCTTAATCTACAAGTAAAACTGATGTCAAACTTTGCATACAAGTTTACATATCAGTAATTAAGGTTTCTACACTTTTACTTTTCCAAAAATCACGTTTTAAGGTAATAAGGGCATAATGGTCAACATATGAGCAATTAACGGAAACGCGTAAACGAATGGGTCAATCAATGAACCAACCACAGAAGGTTGTGCTAACATGTAGCCTGGTCCTAAAGAAGCTCTAAGACATTTTCAAATCATACTAAAGCGGGTCAGAACTGAAAGTCAAAGTGAAAGTCAAACTATGCGACTTTCGGTTCCGAACCGGGTCTAAACAGGAAATTGTCAGGTTGAACATGTTTAGACATGTTCTTACACTTATTACTAAGTTATAACAATGATCCAACAGATTTTATATGATCTATAATGTTAATTATGCAAAAATAGCATTTTAAGGATCCTGTTGACTTTTTATTAGTATGTTTGACCCAACGCTTGACCTGGTTAGAGTTGGAATCAGGGGAAGCCCTTTTGAGGTTTTATTATCCACATAAATACCAACTTATACCTACTTTTACTTTGACTAATCGCTGGACCATTAGCGATTAATCGCTAAGTCAAACCTATCTTACGATGGTTTGACTTTTAAGCTAAAACTAAGCTAAACTCAATTTAGAAAGGATTAGCCGACTTACCAAGGTCCTATGCACGAGATATGATCACTTGGAAGCAGGTTTGAGCTCCAAATTCGACCAGAAGTGCAGATGAAGTGTGAAGAACAATTGTGAACTTAAAGGGCCTTTTATAGTGATTTCAATCACCACAATTGCTTGACACATAGCCCTATGATCGACCACAACCATTCAACATGTGTCTCTAGTGTCTTAGGGTAGTGTAGGGGTCGTCCAAAGTGCAGAAAAACCGGCAAAGTGGGTCAGATTCGCGTAAAACAGGCTGCTGCCTGTTTTTCTGCTTCTGATGCTTCCACGCGGGCCGCCTCATGTTTTAAGATTTCTCACGCGGGCCGCCTGGCCCTCTGAAATCAGAATTTCCAATTTTTCATTTTTGCAACTTGTCTCTTGGCTTCACGAAAGGGCAACTAAGCCTAATTCTTGCATTTTGACCCTTTATTATTTACCCACAAGGGCTTTAGGACTTGTACCCACTTTGCCAAGTCCCTGGACACTTCCGGTTAACCCGAAAAGTCTTAACTTTCAATGTTTACGCTTTAACCCCTCGCACACGAATTTGATCACAACTTTCTCATACGATAACGAAACTTTATGAAATTTATATCGCGCATTCTAGTGAGCATAATTAACATTTACAAAGCTTCGGGTTTGTCAAAAGGTCACTCAGAGGTATATCTTTAAACATGTTGACACATTTAACCCCTGTAGTTTGTAATCTCTCACTTTTAGCTTCGTATGATCCATGATTTATTCGTTTGATGTTATAAACATCATGTAGGGTTATTATGAAGTATGTTTATCCATTGTTGACATTTTGAACCCTTATTTTCACATACTTTCTATGTTTGTCAACTTTAGTCCCTCTAAAGTATACTTTCTCACGTTCAAGCTGATGACACGTGTCAATACATTATAGGACGTGAATTTTCGAGGTGTTACAACGTATATGTGTTTAAGTTTTGAAATCGTCAAACTGTAATAATTCGTGTTCATTATTAAATTTAAGGATTACGTTTTATAAAATCCTTTCTTATATAACTTTATTCAAGAACCAAATATTTTATTCTTCCAAAAATATTATTACCATTATTAGTTTAATTCAAAACAGAATTTAATAATATTTTGGTTTAAAGTATTATATTAATAATGACGATATAGATAATAACAATATATCTTAAAGATTTTTCTTTAGAGAGTGTATGTATATAAAATTTTTCTAATATGTTAATTATCATAAATATTGACTTTACACATAATTTCTGAATATTACGTAATTTATCAAATTAATATTTAATAATGCGATAAAGAATTATAAAGTGATTTACAAAGTATTTTAAATTATTGTATTTAAATAATGTTGAAACATTATATTTTAACAAAATTAATATAATTATATGTGTTATCAAAATTTTGACAAATACATATCTTTTAATTCGAGTAAAATTATATCATAAATCGTGAAATATACTGCTTTTATTAATGATATTTCAGAGATATCATACCTAAGGGCATTATTTTATATTTAAGATATTGATGCCAATATCATAATATAATTTATTCTTAATTGTATTCACATAGATATGTGGATACAGAAATAAATATTATATTATAAATATATTCTTCTAACATATTGTAAGATACAATAGGAGTTACATATTTGGAGAATTTATAAAATCATTTAGGTATAATATATATTATCTAAATATTAATATCATGATATTTACAAAGTATCATATCTGGATTGTATTTATCTTTTATTAATATTAAAATACTAATATTAATACTCTATTATTATTATTATAAAAATTATATTGTATTATATTCTCATATATACATATGGATATAATAGATATATAAGATATCATGAAGTTTACTAAGACATGATATTATTAATATATATATCATTTATATATATATATATATATATACTATAGCATAAGTGTAAAATACAGATATGGGTAACACATATTGGAAATTTAAGATTCGTTAAATGGCATAAAAGTCATAATAAACACATTAAGATTTTTATGTTCACAGGGTAACACCTAAGATATTAATTTCCTAACACGAATGGTTAAGGGTTTAGGTATTAGAAGAACACCTAAAGGGCTTAAACCAGTGGTATAGCTCTGATACCACCTTCTGTCAAAACCCCCGTTCCCTAACAACCCGGGAGCGGGCGGTCGTGAGCCAGTTTCAGTGGTATCGGTGTTTATCAATTTGGCAGCGGAAAATTTCATCAGGACCGTAGTTAGGAAATATTTTTATCAGAGTTAAACACCAAAATATTTATATTAAAGAAATGGGATAAAACCCAAGTTTTTCTGATAATATATTTATAAGTGGGACAAAACCCGATTCTCATTTTGATGCATCTATAGGGAATGACCCCAATTATTGAAAACAATTCTCATTTTTAATTAGGTAACTTTTATTGCCACTTTTCTAAGCCTTCAGTGCTCTCCAGCTGGCTTTTATTGGCTTCACACTAAGTTACCTGAAACACGTGTTTAAAAACATTTTGTCAGTGGGAAATACTGGTGAGTGAATCCCAGTTTAATCAAGTTTCTAATAAAAACCATAGTACAGTATTGAGGGCACATCCGCAATTACATTTGTTTTCAAGTCATATCAATTACCACCACATGGTACTATCGTTCCGACTTATGGTCATGTTACTCCTTACCAGGTTGTTACAAATTTTGTATACAAAACCCCAAATTTACCGACTGTAATTGTATCCTTACAAATACTCAATAACTGTTTAATGTATAATTAATTAAGTGAGGTTTTGTAAAAACAATTTGCAAAAAGAAGATTACTCACATTGTTATTATATGGCTTTCCTTTGAGACTTCCTGGTTATAATCTAATTAAATAAACAATGCCCACGTGTTAGCATAATAACCCATTTTAACATTAGTAATACCCTCCCCGAGACGGCATTCCAACGACTACGTCGAGCAGAACCACGACAGCCGTTACGGAACCCTAGGTCAATCGGGCAGAGTATCTAATACGTATCCAGGGGTTATGATACTTACAACGAGGCAGAGCTTCGCTAATTAGGGGGGTATTATATCCGGTATAATGCCTACACTACAGAAAACGAGAGAGAATCACGAAATTTGAGCGAGGAAAATGAAATGCCGATCATTCCAATTTATAGGTCCTGATTTCAGGTTTTACGCGGCCCGCGTAAGACGTAGCTAATGGCTACGCGGCCCGCGAGGTCCAGAAAAGGTGGCTAGGGTTGCTGAGTCATCGACACGTGGCGGCACCAGGTTTTCGCTTATCGTTGAGCTGTCGCGGCCCGCGTAAGCTTAAGCTTACTTTTACGCGGCCCGCGAGCGACTGGCAAATCTTGTTTTCCTTGATTTCTACTAGCATGAAGGTGTTTCGGGACCGGTTTTCGTATACGGGGTGTAATTTAAGACATATAGGGGTATTATAAATATATTAGGGGTGTCAGAAATATTTGTGGAGGGTTGATATATCTTGGTATAATTTCTGGATTATTTAATAAAATATATAATGCACTCACATTAAGTATAGTAACCTGATTCCACTTTATCCCTACGTCACAAGACAGAACCCCAACGAATTTAGGCAGAGCCTTGACATACGTTACGGGGCCCTACGTCAGTCGGACAGGGTATCAGTGATCAAGGGTTAAAACACTTAAAACGGGACAAAGCTTTATTATTATTGTTATGGGGTGAAAATAGAAATTTAGAGAGGAGGAAGGCAATAGCTAGAGAGATGGAAGCAGGGTTGTAGTTGCATTTCTGTTCCTATTTATAGGAACTTCAAGAATCTTGTTGGCTTACATGTATTCATGCATTAAAGTCCTTATCTAGAGTCTTTTACATGTAGACATGTAATATTAGTATTAATCTTCATGTACACATATTACATGCACATACGTCCACTCATGCATGCTCAACATAATCTTAATTTTCACAAATGCCATGCACATGTATACATATGAAATGGTTTAGATTATTTTATTATTTATTTATTATAATTAATTCAGCTGCTTCACTTATTTGGCGCGTATAACTTTTAAGATATGGCGTTTTCTAAAACAATGGATATGCCTTTAGAACGAGAATATTTGCATCTACATTTTGAACCAAGTTTCATTAAAAATGGAGTAGGTTCAAATATAATGTATTTTTATAATTTAGTTATTAAGCGGGTCCTACGATTGCCAAAATACCTTATATTTCTATTGGTCAATTTACCCATGACCTATTCGTGTAAAATTTTGAGGAATGTTACAAGAGGCGCACCTTTATCAAGCTGTTTTTCCCACGTTTGGTGGGTGTATGGGCGTGCGCCCGCTTCGATCGGGTGAGCCTTATCGGTATGAGCAAATCAAAGGCAATTTCCTCTATCCCCCTGCTGGAGTTTTCGCCAATCCTCCTTCTGCGACTGAAGGTGCACAACTACCCAAACCGAGACCCTTGCGCGGCGTGACTTCTGCTCGAAAGGAAATCTTATTTCTTTCCAGCGAGGTGTCCGTAGGCTCCTCGCAAGAAGAGTTGAGCTCATGGTCTAACATCTTTGCAGGTGTATTACGCGACTTGGGGATAGAACCAGAAGATAGGCCAAAGAAGGATGTCAAGAAGAAAATCAAGAAGGTAACCGTAGACACTAGCGCGACTAGCAATAGGGGTGGATCTAGCCGTGCGACTGCCACATCGCAAGATAAAGGTACTCTTCGATTCCGGCAGAGTAACCTGGAGGATTATGTTGTTGCGAGTGACTCACTGGAGGGCTTATCCCGTATAGGTGAGGAGAAGAAAACCAGCGCAGCTGGATCGAAGAGCTTTGGAAGCGCGGGATCACGGATCCCTGAAGCTGGCACGACCCCTTCATCGATCGCCCTGGATGAAGAGGAAGAAGAAGAGCATGAGGAAGAAGCTGCTGCCAAGCTGGTGAGCAGGAAGAGATCTAGGGAGGAGGCTGCCGCTGGGGCTAAAGTGGCGCAAAAGAATGTTGCCCGGTGATAGGGAAGCAAAGCAGCCTGCGCTCCCTCTACAAGTTTTCACCAGGTTAGTGCTACGATGCTCTCCATATTGTCTCCCTAATAAAATTCCCTAACACTTGATTTCTGCAGAGGCTTTAAAGAAAAACCCTGAGAAAACCAGGGGTGTTGAGTTGGAAAAAGTCAAGGAGCCAGCTGTGAAGAAGACGAAGTTCATCATTAAGGCTCCTAAGACCGTTGAGAAAGAGATTGAGAACGTGGTTGAAAAGGTTGTTGAAGAGCCTGTGGGCAATTTAATCCTTGAGAAGGAAAAAACCCAAGAAACCGAGACTGCTGTTGCCACTGGGCATGGTAAGACGCAGGGTACGCAGGGTACGGAGGTTACGCGCATCACGGGGCTTGACCAGCCCTTTAAGGAAAAAGAGAAGGAAATTTCTCAACCTAAAGGGCCTGAGGTTGTTAAACCGACCGAACCCACACAGGATGTCCCCACCCATACTGTTCAAGTAACATCCGTTGCTGGGTCGACTGCTGCCGCGCCGGAGCAAGTAATGCATAAGGATGCCTCTGTTGCTGCGGGTGGTGCGAGTGCTGGAGACTCTGGTGCAGGTGGCCAGACAGGTGAAAGGCGTCAGTGGGCTATGCCGCGAACTCCTATAGGTCATAAAGATACCTTGGGAGATATTTATTACAAGACATATACTGAGGAGGCTCACGACGATGTTCCCCACCAACCTGTCTGGGTTTTGAAACAAAAGGATACCTTTGTTGAATTCAGGGCTTACCGAGATTGGTTTCTAGGCTCTTTTCCTCCCGGAGAGGTTAACCAGCAAAGAGCTCGCAGTCATGAACAGTTGTATCGCACCTACATCATTGGTGAGGCCAACGCCCTCTCTGCTAATCACCAGATTGTGCGCGAATGGCGCATCATGTATAGGGAGCGAGCTGATTAGGAGAAGTACCGAGAACGCTGGTGAAAGAAGTCCAGGAGTTTGAGCAGTTGGGGGGTAAGTTGACGGAGGAGAAAGCCGCCTTTGATGCAAAGAAGAAGGCAGAGGAATGGGGCCGCGAAGGGTTGAAGAATAAGCTGCATGCTACTGAGGAGCTTTTGTCGAAGGAGCGTGCAGAATGGAAGATAGTATGTGAGAAAGACAATCAACGCATGTATGCTGCACACTCTAAGATTACCGACCTCGAAGCCGAAATTGCCACTCTCAAGAAGAAGGTCGAGGATGCTCAAGCTGATAAGGGGCGCGTTGAGGTTTACACTTAGTGCTTTCCCTTTTGTATTGTTTCTGTCGAAATATTTCTAACTCTTATTTCCATATTTGCAGGGAGAGTTGAATGCCCTTATTGTAAACAAGGATAAAGACTTGGCCGCGAAGGATGTGGAGATAGCGGAGCTCAAGCGCCGATTGTTTCAGGCTCATTACAAGAATGAATCTCTAGAGATAGATCTTAAGGCAGAGAGGGTGAAGGCTGGTACCGCCGAGGAGGCAAAGAAGAAAGCTGAAGAGGCGCGAGAAATCAGCATTTCCACCCTTAATGTGGCTCAAAACAACTATGCTGAGGCTCAATCAATCGTGGACACGCTGGTCTCCGAGTCCGAATGGATGCGCAATAGAGGAGTAGCTGCGGTGAGTTTCTACTCTTCTGCCTTAATCTGTTTGTTGTTTTGTTCTTATGATATTTCTTGTGCAGATCGCCAACTCTATTCTAAATGCTACTGAAATGGATGAGACTGTTGCCGCACTCATAGATGCCTCACGCGCCGTTGGGCATCGTGGTGGCTACTTAGAGTGCGCCCAGCATGCGGAAGAAGCGTTTGGCCAACAGTTTGACACTCATCACTACTTAGTGACCGATCAGGCTGATTCTATATTTTCTCGAGCCGAAAAGGTTTATGACCATCTTTCATTGCCTGTGATAGAGTTGGTCACTGAAGCGTTGAAACATGATGACTGGTGTGCGCGGCTGAGGTCTATCATCGATCCTCCAGAGAACGTGGAGTTATCCGATGAAGAGGAGGCAACCGACGGTGATGGTGATGGCGATGGCGATGGTGATGGTGATGGTTATGAGTAGATGATAAGATTTGTAGGCTGATGCCTTGTAAAAATTTGTTTTGAATGGAAATATTGATGTAATCATTGCGCGGTCGCGCCTTTTGAATAGAACATTTTATGTTTGCTTTTTATATTTGTCAAGTTACAATTATTGCACTGTTGTTAGAAACTTTGGTTAAATTAGCTCGAATAAATATAAGTGTGGCTCGTGTATGAGTGTTACTGCTCGCTCTCACGCTATGTTCACGGAGGACCTTGGAGGCGTAACTCAAGAGCTCGTAATTTACTGAAGTGTTTTCGTGCTAATCAAAAGTTTAACATGCATTTGTAACGTAGAAGGCATGATGATAAAAATCATAAGGCATATCCAATGCTTGCATTAGGTAGGTTAGAAATAGGCGCGATGCCAACATACATAATCTTAAAAGAAAAGGCGCGTGGCCGACATAAATAGATAAAAGGCGTATGGCCAACATAGCTAAGTGAAAAGGCGCATGGCCAAGGGTTATCACATGTAACACTTGTGCAGTTGTTGCGCATTCCACGTGCGCGGAATGATGTGTCCATCTAGGGTGTGTAACTTGTATGCCCCTTTTCCTAGCACCTCATGTATTAAGTATGTGCCTTCCCATTTCGGTGCTAGTTTTCCGGGGCGTTCAGCATTAGAAGCTTCGTTTTCTCTGAACACGTATTCACCTGGAGTGTAGGTACAAATGCGCACCCTTGCATTGTAGTACCTCTCCAATTGCGTCTTATACTTGGTCTCTTTGATTCGCGCTATTTCATGCCTCTTTTCTAGCAGGTCCAAGTCTAAGCGGCGCTCCGCCTCGTTATCAATCTTGTTGACAGCTGATAGTCGTGGCGAGTGGAGGCCTATCTCTACTGGGATAACCGCCTCTGAGCCGTAGAAAAGGCTAAAAGGGGTTTCTCCAGTGCTTGTTTTTGGCATGGTTCGATGAGCCCACAAAATGCTAGGGAGCTCATCTACCCAGCCTCTTCTCTTGGTGTCCAGCCGGACCTTTATCTCTTCAACAATGCTTTTGTTGACACTCTCTACTTGGCCATTACCTTGAGTATGCGCAACGGAAGAGAAAGTGTGCTCAATGTTTAGCTCTTTCATCCATTCTTGGAGGTCTTCGGATGCAAAGTTGGTGCCATTATCAGTCACGATTTTGAGTGAGAGACCAAACCTGCAAATGATGTGTTCCCATATGAATTTGCGCACCATCATTGCAGAAGTTGAGGTGAGAGCCTTTGCCTCTACCCACTTAGTGAAGTAGTCCACAACAACAATTATAAACTTCATTGCTCCAGGAGCTTCAGGGAAAGGTCCCACCATATCGATTCCCCACTACTGGAAAGGCCAGGCTGTGGACACGGGGATCAAATCATTCTTTGGGCGCAAGGTTTTTGGAGCGTGCCTTTGGCATGAGTCGCACTTGCGCAATTCCTTTAAAGCGTCGACTTGCATCCCTGGCCAGTAGTTACCCGCATTCATTATCTTTACGACGACCATGCGTGGGCCTGCATGGATGCCATAGATGCCCTCATGTATCTCCCTGATCAGATAACTTGCGTCTTGAGGGTCCACGCATCGTAGCAGTGGCCCTAAAAAGGATCTTCTTTAAAGAATGCCCCCATTCATCTCATAGAACAACACTTTGTTTTGTATCTTTCTGGCTTCCGCCTTGTTTTCTGGGAGAGTTCCTTCTTGGAGATATTGAATGTAGGGGTCATCCACGAGGATAACCCTATTTCAATCACATTGACTTGGCGCAGCAATACTGATGGGTTTTTCAGCACTTCAATTCTTACATCCTTAGCCAGGTGTTGAAAGGCTGTTGAAGCAAGCTTGCTTAGCGCGTCCGCTGGCTTGTTTTCTGATCGGTTGATATGAACAACCTTGTATGACTTGAATTTCTGGAGTAGCTCTTTTGCTTGTTCCAAGTATAAAGCCATGACTTCTCCTTTCGCATCGTACAACCCATTGATTTGACTCACGATCAGGAGAGAGTCAACATGCGCTTGTAAATTTTGAGCTCCCATCTTTATGGCCAGGCGCAAGCCTGCCAAGAATGCTTCATATTCTGCCTCACTGTTGGTATTTTTGAAATCCAACTTGATGGCGTAGGTAAACTCATGTTTCTTTGGGCTGACAAGGCGTAAACCGGCTCCTGCGCGGTCTTCGTTTGAGGCTCCGTCAGTGAATAACAACCATAACTCATCCGATGTGTCTTTGATGGGAGTATCTACGACCTCACATTCTTTGATCTTGTCTTATGGGACTTCCGTGATGAAGTCTGCTAATACTTGACCCTTGATAGTTGGGCGCGGCCTGTATAGGATGTTGTGGCCTCCCAGCTCGATTGCCCATTTCACCAGACGTCCTGAAGTTTCTGGTTTTTGCAATACTGTGCCTATGTGAAAGTTCGTGAGTACTGTGATCACGTGATCGGTGAAGTACCTGCGCAGCCTCCTGGAGGCATGTAACAGCGCGAGCACTAGCTTTTCCATGGTGGAATATCTCGTTTCTGGATCAGTGAGTACTCTGCTAACATAATAAATCGGAGTTTAAACTCCCTCTCTCTCTACTAGCAATGCCGACCCAACTGCTTTGTCAGATGAGGATAAGTACAGAATGAGTGGTTCCTTTTCGAACGGTGCGGTTAGAGTAGGGAGCTTAATCAAGCACTCTTTCAACTGTTGGAAGGCCGGTTCCACTTCAGGCGTCCATTTAAACTCTTGTTTCTTTACGTAGTTGCGCAATGTACTGATAAAATGATAAAACTTGGCCGCGTGGTTTGAAAGAAAACGGTTTAGCGCGGCTAAGCGGCCGGCTAGCCTTTGCATTTCTTTGATCGTGCGCGGTGACGTCATTCGTTCGATGGCTTGAACCTTTTCAGGGTTAACCTTAAAACCGCCGTTTGTAACCACGAAGCCGAGAAACTTGCCTTCTTCCATGCCGAAAGAACATTTTGCTGGATTCAACTTCATGTTTACGCTTCTTAGAGAATTGAACGTTTTCTCTATATCCTTCAGCATTTGGTCCTCCTCGGGACTTTTGATCACAAGATCATCAATGTACACTTCGATATGCTTTCCGATGTCATATATATTTTTAATGAAAAATGTTAGTTACCGAAGACTAATGGGATGTCAGTCAACAAACATAACCTGGCCGAATAACTACCTATCAGTAATACGTTGATAAAGAGTATAACTTTGGTCGGAGAAGTTAAATTTTAGTCACAAAAGACGCGTTAGTGACCCGTTAGAAAAGGTGTTTGTCGGTGAACCATCGGAAACTTATGTCGGTGATCCATTGGAAAAAGATTACCCACGACCTTATATCGACAAAGCTTTACGATGGGTACTCGTCGGGAAATGGTTGGTAGCTGATTACATGAAACTAGAATAAATATTTGTTTTACTTGATACCATCGTGATCTGCTGGTAATTACCAACGGATAATGTGGTCATGTATATATAGCAGTTCCCATTAACATTTTTGGCTTTAGAAACTAGAATAATTATTATTTCTTTTATTAAAACTGAACCGATGAAATACAAGAAGAAGACAACATGCGACATGACATTTACGTACAAAACATCATGTGACTATCACAGGTCTTATTCTCCTTCTTAATTTGTTGCCTTTTTATCGACTTGAACCAATCTAATCACAACAAACACGCCCCCACCCACTTGCATTTTCCCTATCCTATTTTCATTAATGTGGCTACACCAACGTTGTCCAAACCCATAATTATGCTGTAAATTTTGTTGCCTTCAACTAGCCGTATAGTGCTTGATCCAACTATGAAGCACCATACTATGTGAACCATGATCTCAATTGCGACAAGAAGCTCATGTTATAAAATCCCAATAAGTGCCCAGACTACATACAATTTTTGTGAGAAATTAGGAACAAATATCATTCGTACTTTCAATCTTAAACATTTTATAAAATATGAGATAATGGTTAAATGCAATGTTCATTCATTTAGATTTAAAAAAAAAAGCATGATTAAATTTCATTTATTTATAGAAAGTATATATATGCAAGTCATGGGTTAGGTTTATTAGTGAACAACGAACAAACGTCTTGATTGTGAACACTAGAAAACTAAGAGTAAATTGCCATTTTAGTCCCTGAGTTTTGTCCAAATTTGCCACTTTGATCCAAATAGTTTTTTTTGTGCCTCTGGGTCCCTGACTTTTACATTTTGTTGCTATTTTGATCATTTTGTCTAACTTCATCCAAAAACCCAGTTTGTACTTAATCACTAATGTTTTCAGTTGCCATTTTGATCCAATTCCAAAAGATCAAAAAAATTCCAAAAAATTCAAAAAAATCTAAAAATCAAAAAAATTCTAAAAAATCATAAAAATTCTAAAAAATTCAAAAAAATCTAAAAATAAAAAAAAATTCTAAAAAATCATAAAAGTTCTAAAAAATCCAAAAATCATTAAATGTTTCGGCACGAACCGTTTCGACCCGTACCGTTTCGAACCGAACCGTTTCGACCCGTACCGTATCGAACCGAACCGTTTCGACGCGAACTGTTTCGAGCCCGTACCGTATCGAACCGTAACGTTTCGACCCGTACCGTTTCGAACCCGAACCGTTTCGAGCCGAACCGTTTCGATACGGTACGGTTCGAAACGGTTCGCGTCGAAACGGTTCGGCTCGAAACGGTTCGGGTTCGATACGGTACGGGCTCGAAACGGTTCGCGTCGAAACGGTTCGGTTCGATACGGTACGGTTCGAAACGGTTCGCGTCAAAACGGTCCGGTTCGAAACGGTTCGCGTCGAAACGGTACGGTTCGAAACGGTACGGGTCGATACGGTACGGATCGAAACGCTTCGCGTCGAAACGGTTCGGCTCGAAACGGTTCGGGTTCGAAACGGTACGGGTCGAAACGGTTCGTGTCGAAACGGTTCGGCTCGAAACGGTTCGCGTCGAAACGGTACGGTTCGAAACGGTACGGGTCGAAACGCTTCGCGTCGAAACGGTTCGGCTCGAAACGGTTCGGGTTCGAAACGGTACGGGTCGAAACGGTTCGTGTCGAAACGGTTCGCGTCGAAACGGTTCGGTTCGATACGGTACGGGTCGAAAAGGTTCGGCTCGAAACGGTTCGCGTCGAAACGGTTTGGTTCGAAACGGTACGGGTCGAAACGGTACGGTTCGAAACGTTACGGGTCGAAACGGTTCGTGCCGAAACATTTAATGATTTTTGGATTTTTTAGAATTTTTATGATTTTTTAGAATTTTTATGATTTTTTAGAATTTTTTTGATTTTTAGATTTTTAGATTTTTTTGAATTTTTTAGAATTTTTATGATTTTTTAGAATTTTTTTGGAATTTTTTTGATTTTTTGGAATTGGATCAAAATGGCAACTGAATTTTTTTTTTTAAGGAAATCCCCAAAATACCCTTGTTACAAACTGGGTTTTTGGATGGAGTTAGACAAAATGATCAAAATGGCAACAAAATGTAAAAGTTAGGGACCCAGAGGCACAAAAAAAACTATTTGGATCAAAGTGGCAAATTTGGACAAAACTCAGGGACTAAAATGGCAATTTACTCAGAAAACTAATCTTAGCACTTAATTATCAATACACAAGTAAAAATCAATGACCAGGATTTGATAATGTAAATCAATAGTCAAGATTTGTTCACTCAGTTCACAAATACACTAGTGTTCACTCTAGACCTCTCATATATATATATATATATATATATATATATATATATATACATGTATATATATACATGTATATATATACATGTATATATATACATGTATATATATATATATAGAAAGTATAATGTACAAAAGGGCTTAACGTACGCGACAGAAATAGAACGTGCGTAATTATTATCCCATGCGTGATTATCTCCAAAAAACTGATTCCATGCGTGATTAACTGCTCCCATGCGTGATTAACTGGCTCCCATGCGTGATTAACTGATCCATTCGTAATTTTTGCCCTGATCCGATGGTTACGCGCGTCGCGTACATGAAGTACGATAAGGCTTTTTGTATGTTAACCTTTCCCTATATATATATATATACTACTTTATAAAGCATATAGGAAGGATAGAAATGGTCATTTGCCACTTTACAAGTCTTTGAAGCCCATTGTACAAACCTGTTAAGCACAAAGTGTTGAAAACTTGTTTTCAACACCTGATACCCACGCGAATCTTACCCGGATCAACTTGACCCGTTTTTAGTTTGATGGATCCAATATATTCTTTCTATCACTCTCTAAACCACAATTGTTTCATCCGTCGCTCCACCTTTCTCTACAAACCCTAGATCCTCCACCGCACCTCCACCTTTCATCCATGGAACCGGTCGTCGCCATCACCGTCTTCTCCCCTTTCATCCATAGAACTGGTGCCGTTTTTTACCCTATCTTGTACGTTTTTTTAAAATCTTTGTCAGATCTGTGATAATACTTTTAGATCTGTGTTGGTTTTGTGATTTTTTTAATGTTCTGTGAATGGATCAACGGAGAGAGTATATATTTTTGTATTAATTAGGATTTTTGTTTTCTGGAAATTTGAATATAGTTGAAGACGAAGACCGACGAACAGGTGAAAGAGAGAACACTGCGGCTTGGTTCAAGAACCTTCAAATTCAGCCTTAGTGGTACCGTTTTTTACCCTATCTATAGTTTTGTTTGTAAAATTTTATATCATTTAAGTTTTTTATAAACATCTTTGTCAGATCTGTTATAATACTTTCAGATCTGTGCTGGTTTTGTGTTTTTTTTAATGTTTTGTGAATGGATCTACGTAGAGAGTATATATTTTTGTATTGATTACGGTTTTTGTTTTCTAGAAATGTGAATACTGTTGAAGATGAAGACCGTGGGGTCTTCATTCTTTTGTGAGCATCAAGTTGGCTGTTTGCTGGATGCACTCGCAAATCGTGGTCTGTCGAATACATTGGCTACTCGGATATTGGTGAGATTTTCATGGTTTCTAGGGTTTTTATGTCTAAATATGTGGAAGCTTGTGTTTTAACTTTTGATTTGCAGCTTGGTATAACCGGCTAGCCTTCTCAGCTTCTTAAATATGTTTTTAATATAGTTAACAATAACAATTTTGACCCATTCACTTGTGTGTTGGTTGCTTCTCGCTCCAGGTCATGCTAATGTGTTAAATTGTTAAGAATTTTAAAAGAAATTAGCTAAAAAAGGAAACGGATCAGGAGTTGCTCATGCATAATTATAACAACTTTGCTATTTTGTAATACAAATAAGTAATTATATATTTGTGCAGGTGGTCTTGAGTTTAAAATTGAGTTTTAATGTATTTATATGCAGGGTCTGTGAATGGTTCCAACTGCAAGGAATTGGGAGGGCTAAGAAATGTTGATGTTTCATAGTTGGTGGAGCCTCTCCCAAGGTAAATTATATCATTATTGATATTTTTTTCTTAGTTTATAGTTTTTACTTTTTAGGTAATTTGTATATGAAACCCGAATTCACTGTTTCATCAAGGCTGCTAAAGTGAAGAACAGTATATGAGGTTTAAATCACCAGTCTTGCAAAAATGCTAGAAAAGAAAAGAAAAAAACAACATAAATCTACACATTATAAGAAATCTACATATTAGTGAACTTGGTGCTGTTATTTGGTTTCATTTAAATTCATGTTAAGGTAAGTTAATTGGCATATTACTGTTACCCAACTTGACCCTGTGACACATCTGTTTTCCTATCTTTATTTGTATTAACCTAATTTTTTGGCTTGGTGATTTGGTGGCTGCAGCCAAAACTAAGGGATATGCCCAGTGAGGTTCTAGAAGAGGAGGGTTGGGCTCTTGTGTATGACAAATCTGGATAAACTGAGCGGGCCTAAACTACCGAATATGTCGGAACCATCGCAGCTTATGACTGAAGACACACGAGCTGCTCTTTATGTTGCACTCCCGGTTCTTAGTCGAGGAAAGAAATGGGTCCTGCTGTACAGGTATTGCATTTGATTTTGATTGTGTTGTATGGAAGAATTTGTAGTGTTATGTTATTTTTATTTTGTATTTGGTTTTCATATGCAGTACATGGAGGCATGGTATATCTTTGTCAACTTTGTATAGAAGAAGTAATCTTTCCCCCAGGCTAAGTCTGCTGGTAAGTCCGAATTCAACCTGTTTATATCTTTGGGTCAAACTGGTCGCAAGGCGTCCAAAGTGTATATTTTAGACATAAAACCTTCTAAATTATCTTTAAACTGAAACTTGATTAACAAATTTCAGGTTGTCGGAGATCATAAAGAGGCGGTGTTTGGTGGTTTAGTTGAGGCACCCTTGAAACCGTCAACTAAGAAAAGATATTAGGTATGCTTATTTGAGACCTCCAACCAAGAAAAGACATGAAATATATATTGATTAACTTCTTTTTATTTTTTAATCATTCTTTCACTGGTTGGTGAATACTATACAGGGATCAAATGATACATTTGTTTTCACAAATACCCCTGGTTGTCCTGTTATATTTCGTCCAACAGGTACTGCAGTTTTTCTCAATACAGACTTTCCTTGAGATTAGTAGTGGCAAAATGGGCGGGTTGAGAAACATGTGAAAACAAATTTGGGTCAAAACAAATTTGGTAATGAATAGTTGTATTTTTCGTTTACGTGTTGTTTTGATCTGATCTGATCAGATCAAGTGTTAGTCAATGTATACTGATTGATTCGAGTTCCTTAATTCATTTTGAACGTGTTTGATTTTGTTAGGTTTTGGTTATGAATATTTGCTCTATTATGTGTTGTTTTGGTGCATCTGTTTAGAAATGGAGGTCTGTTTGGCTTGATTTGTGTAGATTCAAAATTATTATCAACATAGGGCATATTTGAGATATGAAGATTGAGTGATTGGTATATGTGTTACATCTCGGAAGTCGTGACAGAATGAGTGTTTGCTTTGCTCACATTATGAATTAAGAAAAGTTTTGTATGCTTATTCGGATGGACTAATCAATGTTGACTGCATGCCATGAAAAGTGGAAGATACAAGAGACTCCCCGCATTGGTACAGTAGAGGAGAAGATACAAGAAAGTCATAAGCGAACGGATGTATTGGTAAAACAGGAAGAGATACAAGAGACTCCCCGCATGGTGTTTTTATTGTTTTGTCCAGCTACTTGACTGTTTTGAACTCTTCATGTTTTTAATTACATCTACTTCCTTGTTTTGTACTATTCTTGTAGAAGATCACCAAATAATCGATAAACTAACAGAAAAACCAGTGCCATTATATCACGAATAAGAAAACTAACTTAAGTACTATACAATATTTCATGAGACGACGGATAAACTAACGGTAAACAATTATACTATTGTAAATTGCCACTCCCGCCGCATCGCGCGGGTAAGTGACTAGTATATATATATATATATATATATATATATATAAGTATCCGCTAAAATGAGAACCACCTCGAGTTGTAAGAACCACGAGAACTTTTTGATCCGGGGCGAGGTGGACCAAATTTTTTTTTTCAGAAACGTAGATGCATGTATAAAAACAACATTTGTAAAAAAAATTCAAAAAAAAATGTCATGGGTGTAGTTTTGAGGACCACAAGTTTGTGTTTACGGGACCCGTAAATTTTCCGGCCAGATTTACGGGTCCCGTAAACACAAACTTGTGGCGCTCAAAACTACACACACGACATTTTTTTTGAATTTTTTTTACAAATGTTGTTTTTATACATGCATCTACGTTTATGAAAAAAAAAATTTGGTCCACCGCGCCCCCTACGGTGTAGTTCTCATGGTTCTTACAACTCGAGGTGGTTCTCATTTTAGCATTCTCCTATATATATATATATATATATATATATATATATATATATATAGATGAGGTATGACCCCACAAGGGTCGTTGTCTAAGGTGTAACAAGTTTGGTCATGAAGCAAAGGATTGCAGGGGCGCACGACCTGCAAATCAGAATCGTCAACAACAACCACTAGCTCCACAGAATCAGCAGCAGCAGCAACAACAGGGTAATAAAGGATGCTATCAGTGTGGTGCTGAAGGTCACTTCAAGAGGAACTGCCCCCAGTTGATCCAGAATCAGAACAACAACAACAATAATCAGGGGAACGGGAACAATAATGGGGGTAACAATGATGGCAATGTTGCCAGGGGACGCGTTTTCGTGCTGGGTCAGGGTGACGCAAGGAACGATCCCAACGTTGTGATGGGTAAGTTTCTTTTGGATGACTTTTATGTTACTGTTTTATTTGATTCAAGTGCCGATACTAGCTATATGTCCTTAAAAGTTAGTCAAATGCTTAAACGTGCTCCAACACTTTTGAACACCAACCACATTGTAGAACTAGCAAATGGTAAAAGTTTAGAAGCCACACACATAGTTAAGGGTTGTAATCTCATCTTAGCTGGTCAGACCTTATCTATCGATCTTATTCCTATCGTTCTGGATAGTTTCGACGTCGTTATTGGAATGGATTGGCTATCTCAACATCAAGCGGAGATTATTTGCAGAGAAAATCGTCCGTATTCCTTGTTCTGGTGAAGAACCTCTCGTAGTTCATGGCGACAAGAGTGGTGCTGTGGTGGGCATCATTTATTTCCTTAAGGCCCAGAAGTGTTTGCGAAAGGGTCACACTGCTATTTTAACCCTCGTCACTGACACTTCAAAGAAAGAGAAGAAAATAGAAGATTTTCCAATCGTACGTGACTTTCCTGAGGTATTTCCTGAGGAATTACCTGGCCTTCCGCCTCATCGACAAGTCGAGTTTCAAATCGAGCTAGCTCCTGGAGCAGCGCCCATAGCTCGAGCACCCTATCGTTTAGCTCCATCAGAACTTGAAGAACTATCTACACAACTACAAGAACTCTTGGACAAGGGTTTCATTCATCCTAGCTCTTCGCCCTGGGGAGCTCCAATGTTGTTTGTAAAGAAGAAGGATGGTACCTTCCGTATGTGTATCGACTATCGCGAGCTCAACAAGGTGACCGTGAAGAATCGCTACCCTCTCCCGCGCATTGATGACTTATTCGGCCAACTACAAAGGTCGAGCTTCTACTCGAAGATTGATCTGAGATCGGGATATCACCAGCTGAGAGTCCGAGATGAGGACGTCTCTAAAACAACATTTAGAACTCGTTATGGGCACTATAAGTTTTTGGTCATGCCATTCGGGTTGACAAACGCACATGCGGTCTTCATGGATCTTATGAATAGAGTGTGCAAGCCTTACCTAGATAAGTTTGTTATTGTTTTCATTGATGACATCCTGATCTATTCGAAGAGTCAGGAGGAACACGAGTATCACCTAAGACTTATTTTGGAACTCCTTCGAGCAGAGCAGCTGTATGCCAAATTTTCGAAATGTGACTTCTGGCTTCGCGAAGTCCACTTTCTAGGCCACGTAGTAAACAAGGATGGGATTTATGTTGATCCATCCAAGGTTGACTCAATCAGGAACTGGCCTGCACCCCGTACACGAACATAAATCCGCCAATTCTTAGGTTTGGTGGGCTACTACAGAAGGTTTATCAAGGATTTCTCCAATATTGCGCAACCTCTCACCTCACTAACTCAGAAAGGTGTCACCTATCGTTGGGGTGATGCATAGGAATCGGCATTTCAGCACTTAAAGGATAGACTTTGTAGCGCGCCTATCCTCTCACTGCCTGAAGGCACAGACGATTTTGTGGTTTATTGCGATGCTTCCATCCAAGGACTTGGTTGCGTCTTGATGCAACATGACAAGGTCATTGCCTACGCATCGCGCTAACTTAAAGTTCACGAAAGGAACTACACTACGCACGACTTGGAATTGGGAGCAGTGGTTTTTGCCCTTAAGATATGGAGACATTACCTGTACAGTACCAAGTGCACCATTTACACCGATCACAGGAGTCTCGAGCATATCTTCAAGCAAAAGGAATTAAACATGCGACAACGTCGATGGGTCGAGCTCTTGAATGATTACGAATGCGCAATCAAGTACCCTCCGGGCATAGCCAATGTTGTGGCCGACGCCCTCAGTCGAAAGGATACTACACCTAAGCGCGTGCGAGCATTACAACTTACTATCCAATCTGATCTTCCTGCTCAGGTGCGAGATGCTCAGGTTGAAGCATTGAAAGCAGAGAACATCAGGGCGGAATCCCTACGAGGATCGAGGAAACAGTTAGAGCAAAAGGAAGACGACGCCTACTATGTAAACGGGCGTATCTGGGTTCCACTTTATGGAAACTTACGCGAGCTTGTGATGGATGAAGCGCACAAGTCTCGTTACTCAGTACATCCTGGTTCAGATAAGATGTACCACGATTTAAAGACTACCTATTGGTGGCCTAGCATGAAAGCCAACATAGCAACCTACGTCAGAAAATGCTTGACTTGTGCGAGAGTCAAGATCGAGTATCAGAAACCATCAGGCCTGCTCCAACAACCAGAGATCCCGACATGGAAATGGGAGAAAATTTCCATGGATTTCGTTACTGGCCTGCCAAGATCTCAACAAGGAAATGATATCATTTGGGTGATCGTCGATCGACTGACCAAGTCTGCACACTTTCTGTCTATCAAGGAAACGGATAAGTTTTCTACTCTAGCAGACATCTACCTAAAGGAAGTAGTATCAAGGCACGGAGTGCCAACCTCTATCATATCGGATCGTGATGTGCGTTTTACCTCTGAATTGTGGCAAGCAATGCACAAGTCCTTCGGCTCTCGTTTAGACATGAGCACAACATATCATCCGCAAACGGATAGGCAGTCTGAACGCACCATCCAAACCCTTGAAGACATGCTTAGGGCATGTGTAATCGACTTTGGTAACGGCTGGGAAAAGCATCTCCCCTTAGTGGAATTTTTGTATAATAACAGCTACCACACCAGTATCCAGGCCGCTCCGTTTGAGGCATTGTACGGACGTAAATGCTGATCACCTCTTTGTTGGGCAGAGGTTGGTGACAGCCAAATCACAGGCCCAGAACTTGTGGTAGACACGATTGAGAAGATTGCTCAGATACGGCAACGAATGGCGGCAGCTCGCGACCGTCAGAAAAGCTACGCCGATAAGCGCCAGAAACCACTCGAGTTCCAGGTTGGGGATCGAGTGCTACTCAAAGTCTCACATTGGAAAGGTGTAGTTCGTTTTGGCAAGCGAGGCAAACTCAACCCGCGATACGTCAGACTTTTGAAATCATAGAGAAAATAGGCAAAGTGGCCTACAAACTGAACCTACCAGCAGATCTCAGTGGAGTTCACAACGTTTTCCACGTGTCCAATCTGAAGAAGTGTCTGTCAGATGAGACCCTCATAGTTCCTCTTAAGGAGCTCACTATCGACGAGCAGTTGCGATTCGTCGAAGAACCTGTAGAGATTACAGACCGAGAGGTTAAGATTCTCAAGCGTACCAGAATACCTCTTGTTTGAGTTCGTTGGAACTCCCGTCGTGGCCCAGAGTTCACCTGGGAATGAGAAGACCAAATGAAACACAAGTATCCCCAGTTGTTCGAGCAGAACGAAACCACTACTGAGGTCGAAGCTACTGCGGAATTTCGGGACGAAATTCCAAACCAACGGGGGAAGGATGTGACACCCCAGGAAAACCATACCACTTAACTAGCTTCCTCAGTGAGTACGTGCTAAATTTCGGGACGAAATTTCTTTCAACTTGGGGATAATGTGACAACTCGAGTTTTAGAACTCTTTTGTGTGCTTTGATGTAACATGTCTAAACGTTATGTGATTATGTGATGCATTGATTTAATAGAATGTTATGATATTGCGTTATGTGGGTTGTGTGATACATGTTGTATGTTTATGTAATCACAATGCGAACCCGATCGCACAAGCCCATTCGGTCTGCGCTTATTGCACTCGAAGCCCAAAAGGGCAGCCCATGTATGGGTTCGGCCCTCTACCTTTTATACGCATACAAGCACCCATCATTGTGGTTTGTTTCTCATAATTTGCATACACTAGAACACACACCAAACCCTAGTTCTCTCCTTCCTCTCCCTCTCAAACCCGACGGCAACACACCCCTCTCCACCGAAGCTTTTATTTTCAGATCAATCCTTGCTCTCTTCTCTAACCGGTTAGTGTTTTAACTACTGATTGTATGTTGCATGATATTGTGATCTATATGTTTTACATGATGGTTTAGGGATGATATGCGATTGATTATGATGTAAACTGTTAGGGTTTTGTGTTCATATAATCGGCGCTCATGTGTAGATATACGGATCAATATAGGGTTTGATGATGCTATGTTTGAATGATGATTAAAAACTGAAAGCATGATACTCGGCTGTGATGTATTCATGTTTGAATGATTGGTTGAGTTGTCATGATTAGGATGCATGCTAGTAATCAAGAACACAAATCGTGTTAATCTAGTTGATGTTATGTTTTGAACATGTCTAGGGTTCATAGGAAAGTGGTGTTAAAACCCTTGTTTGATCGATTATTGTTGGTTTAAAAACTGTTAGTAATGATTGAATCGAATGGATAAGAAATTGGAAACTGTTAATGTTGATTGACCGAATAATTGTAAAACAAGAAACTGTTCGAATTGTTGTAACTAATGGCATGATTTTAGGAGAATCACTTAACCAATCACACAAGTTTGTCGGTCGCACAAGATCAGGTCACACAAGACCTGATCTGATCGCACAAGGTGCATCGCACAAGCTTGGTGCAACTATTTAAAGCTCACGGTACAACTTAGAAATGCATGATCGCATAAGACTTGGACTTTATTATGTTGTTAGGCCTTAAAGCCCAACACCCAGTCGCACAACCCAACTGGATCGCACAAGTCCATCCAGACCGCACAAGATCAATGTTTGTTATTATTTGGGCCGTGTATGTATGATTGGGCTTTCTATTTGTTTGGGCCGGGCGTTAATTGGATCGCACAACATGTTGGGCCGGGTAGTTGTTTGGGTTTCAACAACCCAATCGCACAAGATGCTATTGGGCTTACACTGTTACTTCAGCCCAATACATCCTGATCGCACAAGTTTGGGCTTTATGTATTTAACTGATTTGCTTAACATGTTCCACGTGCTTACCACGATCATTACGTGTTCTTGACTTGTTAGTTCTGTGTAAACTTACGTGCACTACTTGAACCTAGACTTGACTTGTATGGTAAGCATGTTAGGACGTGGTTGACCACATATAGCTCAAGTGACCATTTTGTGTATCTGCCGAGCAAACCAAGGTGAGTTCAGACACTTTCTAAGGCATGGGATTCCCGGTGGTTGGAAATGGGTTATAGAATTAAAACGAAACCTACATATCCTCCTTGGGTAGGATATGTACGGCGATCCTCCATGGGTAGGATGCCAATATTAATCATGCGTATTCCCCTTGGGTAGAATACGTACGTTCGTCCTCCTTGGGTAGGACAACAACCTTAAACTACTAGCCAAAACTCTATCACGTAAGTCCCTCATTTTATATCGACTTAATCGCTGAGGCCGATGACGAGCGGGTCATTAGTTAATAGCGCTATTAGGTTTGACAAACCTCACACCGTGTCGTTCGAACGGGCGTGTACCAATGGATCATGGCAAACTGTCAATGATGATAGACATTGACGTAGTGCACAACTATTGTTCGTGAGTGGTCGATATGTTAACGGTCTAGTGATTCACATAGGGAAGCCCCCACTGGTTATGGATATGGATTAGGAAATAACGATACTGGTTAACTCGTGGTATACGAAGCAACTTATGGTTTTCAAAACAAACTGGTAAAACTAAACAACTAACTGTGAACTCGCTCAACTTTGTTGTTGACTCGTTGTTTGATGCCTTGCAGGTCGTTAGGTACTTATGGAGCTTGCACAGGGAGGAGTGATCGTTGTGGGACATGGACTGTCGAGTTCCATGTTAAACATTTAAATCTATGAACTTATTACTTATGTTTAGGTCTTACTCTATATGCTTCCGCTGTTAAGTTAAAGTGGTTACTTTCTTTTAGACACCAATTATATTGTGGTTGGTTTTATTTATTAAATTACGTTGTTCAATATGATTGGTGGCTTGATCCTGGTCAGTCACGCCTTCAAGCGGTGATACTCCGCGTGTGGATTTTGGGGGTGTGACATAAAGTACTAAACGCCCTCAGTTCGTTTTATACAAAAGAGTTTCAATTCAACATTAATTGATGATTCAACCGACATTCTCCTTCTTCAAATTGTAATTCCTCTTTAACGTCGGAGTCGGAGGCGCTTGATTCTTTAACACTTCTGCAGTTGAGATATACAATCATCAAATAACTCTTCAAGACTTGATTCTTAATGTTGTACAACGTCTTCTTGAATATCCACACTTTTTAAACCAACTTATTTTCACCTGTAGACAATTCAGAAACATTATGAAAACAACCTCATAATCGAAACCCCAACTTGGTCCCATGTAGGATTTTGGTGGTTTATAGCTAATGAAGGTTATATTATACACCATTTCTACCCGATTTGTCTCCGAATTATAAACTCGTTTGTTTGATGAACAAGTTACATAACCGAGAAAGAAACCCTCATCGACTTTTACAACATACTTAGGCAAATCCTTTGTTTTTAACAAAGTGCACTTGGTATCAAAAGGATCCAAACTCTCTAGCTTCGGTTTTCGATTATGTAACACTTCATAAAATGTTTTATTATGAAATTTGACTATTGTTTTATACATGGAAAGCTGTATTCACAGCCTCAGCCCAATAGATGACCGAAAGCTTAGAATCAGACAACATAGTCCTTGCAGCTTCTATTAATGTTTTATTTTTCCTCTTAACTACACCATTTTACTATGGCATGTAGGGAGCACTAAATTGGTGTTTTATGCTTTTTTTTCCATACATAACTCCATAGCTTCATTCTTGAACTCCGTCCTGTTGTCACTACGAATTTTCTTGACTTTGAAATTGTAAACATTCTCTAAACGGGAAAACAAGTCTTTGGGCATCCCAAACATCTCGTCACCCACAACCGTCAACATTAGTTTTTGTAGGTCCTTTTTTCTCGGAGGATCGATTACGAAACCTAGTCCTTGTTTATCACAAACACAATCACGAGTGCGGAATCCCCGTGACGATGTAAACCAAATAAAGTATAGAAAAGACACAAAGTAACAAAAGATTCACTGTATATTGATTAACTAGATGAGAACAGATTACAAACACATACACACAATGTTTGATAATACTCTCAGTAGGTTATGCTCTCATGCTGAACACAGAAGACAAAGTGTGCTATTTATACTGCAGCCCAGCCCACTACACTACGAAGAATGTAATTGGGCCCACGAAGAACCTAAGCCCACGAAGAACCACGAAGAATGTAATTGGGCCCACGAAAGACCATGTGACAAAGAAGGGGTTCTTCGTCACACACCATATACGACGAAGAAGGTTCTTCATGACAAATGACATCCCACGAAGAATAGGTTCTTCGTGGGGAGGCAAACACACACAAACAAACAAACATAATGCAACATGCATTAGTTCAAACATACAATACAAAGAGACAAACATGGTACCAAGTTAGATAGGAGGACATCCGACTTGGTCGACTCAACGGAACATTACAGACTCGATAAACAAAAGACCGTACTATTACATCGTAAATAAGAACAAGTTACAGACACAAAAATATGCACCAACAAACTCCCCCTTGTCTGTTACTTGGTCTTCGATCTTTGTTCTTAATCTTCAGTGTTTTTCGGACCATGAACTGCCGGCGTGAATCCCGCGATAAAAACAAAAACAAGAGACGCGTTGAAAAAGTAACGCTTGATGCGCGTCCTTGTTCTCGTAAAATATGTCGTGACGAAACAGTTTGTTGATATCGGCAACAGACATGTTGATTATCTACATCGGATCGAGCATGCGGAAATTTTCTTGATCATCTTTGAACACAATAACGGCCTTGTGCGTATCGGAGTCATAACACCACAACGCCATATTTTCCAAGAAGTTCTGCTTCATCGGCATCAGAGGGATCTTGTCCATAACTTTATCCGGTTGATAAACAAGCTTGTATCTTGCCGTGTTGGTTGACGGATCCAAAGTGAACTTTATCTGCTGATGAATTGGAAATTGTGGCTTGTATAACTCGTCTTTCCAGCCTATCCTCCGATTTATCTTCAACTTGCAAGCAAACAACGTTGCTCCTTCAAACTTTGAACAATTAATCAGCTCCAGCTTTGTTAATGTTGCAACATCATAAAACGGTAAGGACAGAATGCTAAGCAACGATCTGAAATACTGAATGCCGTGTTCACGTTTCACGGCCATGCAATGGATATCTTTTACAAACATCCAACTAAGTATCTTCCCATGCAAATTTTGTTTCTCGTATTTTAAGTAATCGACTTGAGCTTCAGCAGGTGTAGGCTTTGTAACCTTGGACAGGAACTGTTTTCTCCATTCTGTGAACGAATCAGGTGAATTATCTGTAGAATCATGATTTTTCAACTGTTCGTTGATGTCGTCCACATTTTCTTTTAACCAATCTCCATTGAAAAGAATGAACTCTGTTCCATTTTCTCGCACGTAAGGAGACTTGTTATTATCACCTTCAAAGACAATCTCTTTAAGATATTCTAAGTCTGCTGATTCGGGCTCTCTGGGGATCTGATCAATAGTAGCATCTTCTACTGCTTTCATTTCATTAAGCGCTAAAATCTGTTCATCTGTGAAGTCAGAAATTAATTCTCCTTCTTCCAGTTCTTCACCAGTCACTGGATGTACTATCTTCAGTACAAGATCAGCAGATTCAAGAACCGGATCCTTACCAGCCGAGGAGCTATCAACATAATGACTGCCCTCTAGCTGTTGCATTTCTTCTTGAGCGCCACCGGAGGTTCCTTGTGCAGACACAATCTGTTGAGGCTTGTCAGCCATGATCTGAGAAGACTCTGAAGCCCCTGGTTGTTGGGATGATGCTGAAGTGTCGGGATTTCTAGGGTCTTCTTTGTCTTGGTCACACTTTCATAAAATCTCCAGTTGTTTACATCTTTCAGACCATATAATGTTGACGCGCTTGGCACAAAGCTCGACATTATCTTTAATCGTTTTGAACCCTTCAGTCAATGTGGTATTTCTGGAATTATACCACTCCCTCATGCCGTCATGCTTTGCCTTAAGAGAATCAACAACTCGTTGAACCTCAGTACTCCTTTTTTTTGAATCGGTTCATTTCAATCCCACGAGCATTATCAGCTGCACGCATCTGCAATAACTGCCGCTCTCGTACCTCATCAGTAGCCTTTAGACGTTCATTCTCAGCCTTTAGCTGTGCAATTTCTACTTGTTGACGTCCAATATTGGATTTTAACTTATTGATCTCCAACTATTGCTTGATCACATCGCTTCTTGTAACATTCATGAACGTCGTTTGCCTGTCAATCTGACCTGCAACAGCTTGCAATTGATAAAATAAGAAACCTACCTTTTCGTCTGGCTGCATTTCAGAAAATTTCCTTTGTCTGCGTTCTGAGCTGTGCTGAGAAGTAGTTGCTCGAATAGTGGATGCCATTGTGCGTGCAGGTTCTTGTGGTGCGACTATTGGAGTTTCAGTAGCTGAAGTAACCACAGGGGGTGGTTCAGTTGATCTTGGAGGAGAAGATACCATAGCAGCAGCTTCTTCGGCCGTGAGTCCAAAGTTTAGATTCATTTTTGCATCATGAATAGGTTCCTGTTGTGACACGGTTGATTGTACAGATGAAGCACCGATGTACTTCCTGCTCTTTTTCTTTCTACGAGCAGCAGTTTGTTTCTTCTTTAACCCTTCAGCTTCAGTATCAGAAGGAACATAATCAGCATCCCCCTCCTTTCTAATCCTTCTCACTTGTCTTACACCACGATCGTCGAGATAGAATTCATGTCGCAACCCCCGCCCCCTATCTGTCCCGGGAACGGGTGGCCGCGAGACCAGTTTTTGTGGAATCATTTTTGTTTATCAATTTGACAGCTGAAATTTCATCAGTACCGTAGTTAGGAAATATTTATCAGAGTAAAACCACCATATTTTATATTAGTAATCAAATGGGTAAAACCCAAGTTTCTTGTTACAACATGTTTATAGGGATAAACCGTATTTTATTGAATTTAAAACATCGTCTTTTAGGTAACTTTTATAGCCACATTTTTTCCAAGCCGTCAGTGCTCTCCAGCTGGCTTTCTTCTAATTTGGCTTTTACATTTTGTTACCTGAAATGCATTTTAAAAACATTTGTCAATGGGAAATACGGGTGAGTGAATCCCAGTTTAATCAAGAAGGTTTTTATCCATTAACAGTATTGAGAGCAATCACATTGTTTATTTCTACACAATTACTCATTCAGTCTTGTCAATCCTGACTGATGGGTCATATTACACATTGGCTAACTCGTTGTCCAATGGTAACGTGTTCCACATTTTGAATACAAAACCCCAGCATACCGGCAGTAATTGAAGAACTACAAAGACTCAATCACTGCTTAATCACATTGTAAAACATTTAAGGTTTTGTAAAAACAATTTACAAAAAGGAGATTACTCACATTGCTGTCTTAGGTTTCTTCTAAGGTTTCCTGGTGATTATCTATAATTTACACAATGCACACGCGTTAGTATAATAACCCTTTATATTTACATTAGTAATACCCTCCCCGAGATGGCATTCCAACAACTACGTCGGGCAGAACCTCGACAGCCATTACGGAACCCTGGATCAATCGGGCAGCGTATCTAATACGTAACCGGGGTTATGATACTTACATCGGGGCAGAACTTCATTAATTAGGGGGGTATTATGTCCCGGAATTTATGTTATATATTCAGAAATTCGTTGAGAGAGAAACAAAACTGAGCGATTTGGGACTGAAGCCCGAGCTCCCATTGTATGGAGCCTGAAAACGGGTTTCTCGTGGCCCGCGTAGACCTAAGGGTCATCTTACGCGGCTCGCGTAATAGGGGGTCTATGCCGTAGCTGATCCAGGTCACAAGTATAGGTCCAACACGTGTTGCCACGTGTCAACACCGGGTGTTGCCTCGCTTTTTATCTCTCGCGGCTCGCGTAGGCAGTAGCCAAAGGCTACGCGCCCCGCGACAACCTCTATTTTCTTGTTTTTATTTTATTTTTAATGCTAGATCATATTTTGGGCTCGATTTTCACATACGGGGTGTATTTTAAGACATAATGGAATATTTTAATATATTTTAGTGTGTCAAAATATTTTGGAGGGTTGTTATATCCTCCCCACCTTGTTTTATAGCTCGTCCTCGAGGTCTACTGGAACAGGTGTGGGTATTTTCTTTGCATTTCTGATTCAAGCTCCCGTGTGTATTCTGGCCCTCTTTTGGAGTCCCACTTCACTTTGACTAGAACTAATCTCTTATGCTTGAGGTTCTTAACTTTCCTGTCTTCAATTTGTAGAGATCTTTCTACAAACTTTAACTGTTCATTTACCTCTATATCCTTAAGAGGCACTACTAGCGATTCATCAGCTAAGCACTTTTTGAGATTAGATACACGAAATACATCATGTATTCCTGCCATTTCCTCTGGCAGTTGTAGCTGATAGGCTACAGGTCATATTCTTCTAATAATCTCAAAAGGTCCAACATACCTGGGGCTTAGCTTTCCTCTTTTGATGAATCTTACCACTACTTTCCTGGGAGAGACTTTCAATAACACTTTATCTCCTACTTGAAATTCCAATGGCTTTCGTCTGTTATCAGCATAACTCTTTTGCCGATCACGTGCAGCTTTTAGTCGTTCTTTAACTTGAATGATTTTGTCTTTTGTTTCTTGTACTATCTCAGGTCCAGATAGTTGTTTTTCTCCAATTTCTGCCCAACAGACTGGCGTTCGGCACTTTCATCCATAAAGTGCTTCGAATGGTGCAGCATTGATACTTGTGTGATAACTGTTATTATAAGAAAATTCTATCAATGGTAAATGATCGTCCCAATTACCTCTGAAATCAATTACACAAGCTCTAAGCATGTTATCCATTGTCTGAATTGTCCTTTCGCTTTGTCCGTCTGTTTGTGGATGATAAGCGGTACTTAGATTCAACTTGGTTCCCATTGCTTTTTCGAAACTTGTCCAAAAATGAGAGGTAAAACGACTATCTCTGTCAGAAACAATTCATAGAGGAATTCCATGCAATGAAACTATTTCATTTACATATAATTTAGCTAATTGTTCCATACTGAAAGTTTCCTTCATTGGTAGAAAATGAGCTGACTTAGTTAGCCTGTCTACAATCACCCAAATTGTATCATTACCTTTTCTTGTTTTGGGTAATTTGGTAACAAAATCCATTGTTATTAATTCCCATTTCCAAACAGGCATTTCTAATTGTCGAAATAAACCTGAGGGTTTCTGATGTTCAGCTTTAACTTGTGAACAAGTTAAACACCTTGCAACATATGCTGTTATATCCTTTTTCATTCCTATCCACCAGAAATTTTTTCTTAAGTCCGGATACATCTTATCACTTCCAGGATGCATCGTATACTTAGACTTATGGGCTTCTTCTAATATACGGTGATGTAGGATTCCTAATTTAGGTATCCACATTCTTTTCTTATGAAATCTCTAAATTCCATCTATTCCTTGTTCTAATTCCTTAATAATTCCTTTCAACTTTTCAGTATCATCCTTGATTACTGATTTTTGTGCTTTCCAAATCTGTTCATTTAAATCTACTTGCAGATTTAACTTAAGAGAACATACTCTTTTTGGGTTTTCGTGTACTTTCGACTTAAAGCATCAGCTAATGCATTTGCTTTTCCTGCGTGATACTGGATATCACAATCAAAATCACTAAGTATCTCCATCTTTGTCTCATATTCAACTCCTTTTGCCCAAAAACATACCTTAAACTCTTATGGTCGGTAAATATGGTAAACTTACTACCGTATAGGTAATGTCTCCAAATTTTAACGGCAAAAATTATAGCTCCTAACTCTAGATCATGGGTTGAATAATTTTCTTCATGATTCTTAAGTTGTCTAGAGGCATAAGCTATAACCTTTTGACGTTGCATTAACACACATCCATAACCTAATTTAGAAGTGTCACAATAGATTACAAAGTCTTCAGTTCCTTCTTGTAACGCTAGTATGGGTGCATGGGTTAATCTTTGCTTAAGAATTCTAAAGGCTTCTTCTTGTTTTGATCCCCATTCAAACTTAACGGATTAACAGGTTAACTTAGTTAAGGGAATGGCTATTCTAGAAAATTCTCGAATAAACCTTCTATAATAACCGACCAATCCTAAGAAACTTCTAACCTCAGTTGGTGACTGAGGGTTTTTCCACTTGGTTATCGCCTCGATCTTGGTGGGATCTACATGAATTCCTTCATGATTAACTAGGTGTCCAAGAAATTGTACCTGTTCTAACCAAAACTCATACTTCGAAAACTTAGCATAAAGCTTTTCTTTTCTTAATAAACTTAGAAGTACGTGCAGATGGGCTGCATGTTCCTCTTTGCTCTTAGAATAAATAAGAATATCATCTATAAAGACAATTATGAATTTATCCAAATATGGCTTACATATTCGGTACATCATGTCCATGAATGAAGCTGGGGCATTGGTTAAACCAAATGGCATGATAGTAAACTCATAACGGCCATAACTTGTTCTGAAAGCTGTCTTAGGAATATCCTCTTCGTGTACCTTTAATTGATGATATCCTGACCTTAAATCGATTTTAGAGAAAAATCGTGATCCTTGCAATTGATCAAACAGATCATCTATTCTTGGTAATGGATACCGATTCTTAATCGTGTCTTTGTTTAATTCACGGCAATCAATGCACATACGCATTGATCCGTCCTTCTTTTTATCGAATAAAATCGGTGCTTCCCATGGGGACGAGCTTGGCTGTATGAATCCTTTCTCCAATAATTCGTCTAACTGTTTCTTCAGTTCTTGCATTTCTGCGGGTGCCAAACGGTAAGGTGCTTTGGCAATTGGTGCAGTTCTTGGTATCAAATGGATTCTGAATTCAACTTCTCTATCTGGAGGTTGTCCTGGTAGCTCTTCTGGAAATACATCTGAAAACTGGGACACTACTGGAATATCCTTTAATTCTTTTCCTTTAGTGTTTGTGAATATGGAAATCAAATACACTAATGATCCTTTCCTTATATAACTTGCAGTTTTCATCACAGAGATGAATTTCGTGAATTTAGAGATTTTATTTCCTTTAATTGTGATATTTTCACCATTTGGTGAATTTACTTGAATTGACTTTTGATCACATAAAATACTGGCTTTATTGGCTATTAACCAATCCATTCCTAATACAACATCAAATCCTGCCAGATTCATTGGGTAAAGGTTTGCAATAAATTTCTGATTTATAATTTCTATTCTTGCTTCCTGTAAGATTTCAGAAATCTTAATGGTTTCCCCATTTGCTGTCTCTACTAAACATTCATGTGGAAGTTTAGTTAATGATTGATTTAGAAGTTTGCAAAATGAAGTATTAATAAAACTTTGGTTCGCACCAGAGTCAAATAATACTTTAGTAAAAACATCATTAACTAAAAACGTACCAGTGATCACATCCGGGATCATTTTTGCTTCTTCTGCAGTCAGAACAAATGCTCTAGCATTTTTAGTATTCTTGGCGTTTGTAGCTGGAGCTAACTTTGGACAGTTAGGCTTGATATGACCTTGTTCTCCGCAGTTGTAGCATATCCTGTTATTAGGCTTTTTCCTACAGTCTTCCTCCTTGTGTCCAGATATTTTGTAAAAGTTATAGTATATGGAACATCTTCCTGAATGCTTCCTTTTGCAATACTTACAATAGGGTGCAGAGGTAGAGCCTATATTTCTCCCACGGTTAGAATTTCCAGAACGGAATTCTTGGGTAAGCTTCTGGGTTAGGTTCCTCCCTTGATCCTCTTCTCGAGTACGGGACTAACTCATATGTCAAGGTGTTGGCTAGTTCTACTATTTCTTATATGGTTTGAGGTCTAGTTGCCTTGACTACATGTCTAATCTCTCCAATTAATCCCCAGATGTAACGGGAGATTATAACTGGTTCGGGAGATTAAAACTGGTTCGGGCATATTCAAAGAATAATGTAGTATAACTCTTACTATCTATCCCAATCATCCTAAGGTTTAGGAATTTGTTTGCTATCTGTTCTTTTTCATTAGGAGGGCAAAATTTCCTTTCTACCATGTTTTTAAACTCCTCCCATTCCATATTGTAAGTTCTATCACTTCCCCTAGACTAGAGGATAGTGTTCCACCATTCTAGTGCTGAATTCTTAAACAAATTGGAAGCAAACATTATCTTATCCTCTTCCGCGCATTTACTTATCCGTAAGACTGTCTCAGTCTTTTCTATCCAGCGTAGAGATGCAACGGCCCCTTCATTGCCCGAGAATTCCATTGGTTTACAAGACCAGAATTCTTTATAAGAACAACCGTAAGACACGGTTCTTCTTCTTTTGGGAATGGGCACTTGAAGTACGGGTCCATTGTTTACATTGTTTTCAGGTTCAGAATTTCGTTTGCTATCATGCTTACTTTTATTTTCCGCTTCCTTAACCGTTTTGATAATATATGGCATCACATCTATTATCCCTTGTGCCACTATATGTTGCATGGCACTGTTATCCACTTGGTTTCCGTTATTGTTGTTGTTCGGGTTCTCATTATCCAAGTTAATGTTACTCTGGTTATCATTATTCTAGTTTTCCTGGTTTACCTCGTCGTCCATCTGGATTTTAAACATTTACCAATTATTAAAATCACAAAATAATTAATAATTTGGGCAACAACCACACAACACACATATTGTTCAAAAGCATCGAGCATTGCGACTTTACTCTTTTCTATTATAGTATGCGTCAAATACACACTAAGACTGGAATTAAAATTACAACACTACTATGCATCATTAACCACGGAGTGGTCTATACTACAACATATATTATTATTATTATTAGATTATTATATATATATTATTATATTATTATTATTACCAACTCCACCATCATCTTCACTGGTCTGGATTCATCCAGTAATCCATATTGCGTTCGTCATACTTCCAGACGAGTCGCTCTCCTACCTGCCTCATCTTCTCACTACTCTCTAAAATCTCTTCCCCGAAAGTTCGGAGCTCATGCACATTTTTGCACTCATTGGGGGTGCAGGTGCTGGTATTGGGTCCGGGTACTGAGGCATGGGATTCTCCTGAGGGTACGGATTCTCTAATATTTCCCTAATGTATTCATCGTTATCATTGTAGGGATCTAGAGGGTCCAGACCTGGATAGGCTGCTAAGTTCGGCATGGGTTCGTCGTTTAGGTGGTAGCATGGCACATAATCCCTATGATCATCGAACCATGGATCATAATCTGGATCTAAGGGTTAGGGGCTGGTATCCTAGGTATCTCCTCAGGGTTGAAATCATGCATTTGGACTTGGTTTTCGGGGTTGTCTTCTATCTCCATCGGCTGAGTGGGAAACAAAGGTAAGGGTTGTGGGGCTACTAGTTGTTCCAGGTTTGGGTCGGCAGCTGTTGTTGCTAGGATAAAAAATTGCCTAAGCTCCTATTAAGCATGTCACACCCCCCAAAATCCACTATGCGGAGTATCACCACTTAGAGGCGTGACATGACCAGGATCAAGCCACCAATCATATTGAACAACGTAAATAGCAAGTGTAAATTCAATCCAACAATATGAAAGGTGTTCAAAACATAAATATAGTATCAATGTTTAGCGGAAGCATATATGTAAAACCCATCTTGAGTAATAAGTTTGTATTGTCTTAAAAGTTTAACATGGCATCCACGATCCATGTCCACAACGACCGCGCCTCCCTGTGCAAGCTCCAAAAGTATCTAATGACCTGCAAGGCATGTAATAACAAATCAACAACAAAGTTGAGCGAGTTCACAGTTGGTTGTTTAGTTATAGTAATCGTTTATAACCATGACGTGTATTACTGAGTCATTTGTATGTTCATCTAGTGGGGGCTTCCCATGTTGTAAATTACTAAACTATTTGTATCCGTAAGTATCCTTCCCAATCCGAGGATAGTAGTAATTATAAGTATAAGTGTCCTTCCCAACCGAGGACAGTACGTATCGAGTACATAGATTTAGCGTTGGCGTCCTTCCCAATCCGAGGACGGTAGTACGTATCGAGTACGTAGATTTAGCGCTGGCGTCCTTCCCAATCCGAGGACGGTAGTACGTAGATTTTACGTAGGTTTAGTGCTGGTGTCCTTCCCAATCCGAGGACAACAGTACGTATGTTTTACATAGGTTTTAATACTAGTATCCTTCCCAAACCGAGGATAGTACATATGTTTTACGTATATTTTAACAATAGTGTCCTTCCCAAACCGAGGACAGTACGTAGGCTTTACGTATATTTTAACAATAGTGTCCTTCCCAAACCGAGGACCATGATAAGTAGTTTAGTAGTGATGTGAGTACAAGTAATCATTCAATCCCATTCCCAGTCTATTTGTATCTATAGGTGTCCTTCCCAACCTGAGGACAGTGGTACGTATTCTAGTAGCGTTGAAAGTACAAGTAATCATCTAACCCATTCCCAACCCCGGGAATCCCATGCCTTGGTAAGAGTGTGAACTCACCTGAATTGTCTTGTGCAAAGCTAGCTAATTATGAATTCTTGATGTCGTTTCCAAGATGAGACCCGCTAGCGTGCATTCGCTCTTCGCGTCGATCTGTTGACTGAGTTAACTCGGTTTGACTGTGGTAACCGAGCTGAGTCGACTCGCTGAGTTGGACCGAGTTGACCCGAAAGTGAATGTTGTCTGATCTTTGGTTGGGTTTTCAACGAACCCGAACTCGAGACCCGATGACTGTCTTGACCAGCTTTGACTTGCTTTGACCCGACACAAACTGAGTCGACCCGCACCCTCTTGAGTCTGACCCGGGACCCGAGCTGGACCGAATCGTTGACCTTGCTGACCGGGTTTGACCCGAACCCGATACGCTGTCCGAACCCGGAACCACATTAACCTGACTTTGACAAGGTGTTGACCCGAATAATGTTAGGTGGCTGAATCAATACTCGAACCCACATCAGAATCTGTATACGAACCGAACAACGAACCGTTCTAAAGCATCTTCAACCGAACCCGAATCTGATTCGGAAACCCGAAACCGAGAGACTCGAACATGATACGGAACCATTAAATCTCTTTCTGGCCTAGAATTCAAAACCATCGGACCACATAATCTGAGCCTGATCGATGAAACCCGTCGGACCAGTAGCCGTGCCGCCGCTGTTAGCTCCGGCCGTCGGCACCTCGCCGGCCTCCATTCTCTCTCTCGTCTCTTCGTGCTACTCTCTCTCGTCTGTCTCTTTCTTCCTCTCTCGTATGAGGCCGTCACTCACCTTGTCCGCCCTCCTTGTGGTCGCCGGTCTTGAAATCGACGGAGCAGAACGAAGAGGGAGGTGCTCGTTGGACCAACGCAGCTGGGACCCGTCGCCGTCTCCAGCTCCGCCGTGTGAGTCCCGATGTTCATCTTCTTCACAGAGGGGAAAGGTGAGGTTAGGGTTGTATTTGTGAACATGAATTCTCTGTGTTTTTATTTTTAGATGAGAGAGAGAAGCAACTATTTGATGGTGTGTTGTATGTTTGGTGTGGTGTTTGTGTAACTGTCTGTGCATATTCTCGAGAGAAAGAGAGGAGTTGTTATGAGTGGGTTTGTTTGTGAGGAGTTGATTACTTAATCAAGAAGCAAAAGAAAAGAGGACAAAAGTCATTGGGTTTGTTGCCTGACTTCATAACCGAGACAGACTAAAGTTTGTGTAAAATAAAAATATAAATAAATAAATAGGTAGGTTTAGTTTGTGGGTATTGGGCTCGAGCCCAATGCCTACAATCTCAATTTCCCGTGTTCAAGCAGCCCGTAAATTTCTACGAGACCTGGTGTCGCAACCCAAACTCCCTAAGTGTCGAAAGAATAAATTCTAAAATTAAAAGGCGTATAATAGTGGCGTTTGTCGAGTGACGCGTTCGTTTGTCGATCACGGTAATAATCGCGAAAAATTATATCGATGCCGTCTTTATTCCGTTCTTCGATCCGGTTTCGACTGTAGTCACTAGAATTTAATTACGAAGCTAAATATATCGTAAAAATTTAATATTTGTCGGCGTTGTCAGTATCTTGTACGGTGTCAGTTCGTTACCGTGTAACATTTCGCAGAGTTCTCTGTAAACCACCGTTCGCGCACTGTACAGTCGGATAGGCGTTCCTAGGCACTCCAAAGGCCTAATTAAGTTAATTCGCGCTGTAAACACTATTCAATGTCGCGTTAATCGCCCGTTAATTACGTAATTATGTGCCGTAAATCACCGGTTGTCACATTCTCCCCCTGTTACAGAAATTTCGTCCTCGAAATTTAGACTACGTTATATCCTTAGAGTTACGTTATGTGTAGGTACATACGAATAGTATCAAAGTGGATGACCACGAAACCAAATCAAGACTCATTCGAATCATGTGAATTGAATGACATTCCTCAACAATAAGGACCCAACGGTTTAAAAGAAACGTGTCTCAGTAATTTATGTCAAAGGGAACGAGACGTACTGCATACAGTCACCAATACGACTAACACGTGTGTTTTTCAAACAATAGTTGTTACGTTTATCTGAGCATACTATGAATAAAGTTCTATGTAACTAGCAAGTAGGCAATATAAACATAAACTATATTACCTAGAATGTTGAGTCTTGCACGTGGAGCGAAGCGTCGTTGTGGATCGTTGAGCACTGTTCAGGTTATAGTCTGGTTTTAACAAAAACTTTTTCCCTTATTAAAACCAAGTTCACTATAACCAATGGCTCTGATACCAATCTGTCACACCCCCCAAAATCCACTATGCGGAGTATCACCACTTAGAGGCGTGACATGACCAGGATCAAGCCACCAATCATATTGAACAACGTAAATAGCAAGTGTAAATTCAATCCAACAATATGAAAGGTGTTCAAAACATAAATATAGTATCAATGTTTAGCGGAAGCATATATGTAAAACCCATCTTGAGTAATAAGTTTGTATTGTCTTAAAAGTTTAACATGGCATCCACGATCCATGTCCACAACGACCGCGCCTCCCTGTGCAAGCTCCAAAAGTATCTAATGACCTGCAAGGCATGTAATAACAAATCAACAACAAAGTTGAGCGAGTTCACAGTTGGTTGTTTAGTTATAGTAATCGTTTATAACCATGACGTGTATTACTGAGTCATTTGTATGTTCATCTAGTGGGGGCTTCCCATGTTGTAAATTACTAAACTATTTGTATCCGTAAGTATCCTTCCCAATCCGAGGATAGTAGTAATTATAAGTATAAGTGTCCTTCCCAACCGAGGACAGTACGTATCGAGTACATAGATTTAGCGTTGGCGTCCTTCCCAATCCGAGGACGGTAGTACGTATCGAGTACGTAGATTTAGCGCTGGCGTCCTTCCCAATCCGAGGACGGTAGTACGTAGATTTTACGTAGGTTTAGTGCTGGTGTCCTTCCCAATCCGAGGACAACAGTACGTATGTTTTACATAGGTTTTAATACTAGTATCCTTCCCAAACCGAGGATAGTACATATGTTTTACGTATATTTTAACAATAGTGTCCTTCCCAAACCGAGGACAGTACGTAGGCTTTACGTATATTTTAACAATAGTGTCCTTCCCAAACCGAGGACCATGATAAGTAGTTTAGTAGTGATGTGAGTACAAGTAATCATTCAATCCCATTCCCAGTCTATTTGTATCTATAGGTGTCCTTCCCAACCTGAGGACAGTGGTACGTATTCTAGTAGCGTTGAAAGTACAAGTAATCATCTAACCCATTCCCAACCCCGGGAATCCCATGCCTTGGTAAGAGTGTGAACTCACCTGAATTGTCTTGTGCAAAGCTAGCTAATTATGAATTCTTGATGTCGTTTCCAAGATGAGACCCGCTAGCGTGCATTCGCTCTTCGCGTCGATCTGTTGACTGAGTCAACTGAGTTAACTCGGTTTGACTGTGGTAACCGAGCTGAGTCGACTCGCTGAGTTGGACCGAGTTGACCCGAAAGTGAATGTTGTCTGATCTTTGGTTGGGTTTTCAACGAACCCGAACTCGAGACCCGATGACTGTCTTGACCAGCTTTGACTTGCTTTGACCCGACACAAACTGAGTCGACCCGCACCCTCTTGAGTCTGACCCGGGACCCGAGCTGGACCGAATCGTTGACCTTGCTGACCGGGTTTGACCCGAACCCGATACGCTGTCCGAACCCGGAACCACATTAACCTGACTTTGACAAGGTGTTGACCCGAATAATGTTAGGTGGCTGAATCAATACTCGAACCCACATCAGAATCTGTATACGAACCGAACAACGAACCGTTCTAAAGCATCTTCAACCGAACCCGAATCTGATTCGGAAACCCGAAACCGAGAGACTCGAACATGATACGGAACCATTAAATCTCTTTCTGGCCTAGAATTCAAAACCATCGGACCACATAATCTGAGCCTGATCGATGAAACCCGTCGGACCAGTAGCCGTGCCGCCGCTGTTAGCTCCGGCCGTCGGCACCTCGCCGGCCTCCATTCTCTCTCTCGTCTCTTCGTGCTACTCTCTCTCGTCTGTCTCTTTCTTCCTCTCTCGTCTGAGGCCGTCACTCACCTTGTCCGCCCTCCTTGTGGTCGCCGGTCTTGAAATCGACGGAGCAGAACGAAGAGGGAGGTGCTCGTCGGACCAACGCAGCTGGGACCCGTCGCCGTCTCCAGCTCCGCCGTGTGAGTCCCGATGTTCATCTTCTTCACAGAGGGGAAAGGTGAGGTTAGGGTTGTATTTGTGAACATGAATTCTCTGTGTTTTTATTTTTAGATGAGAGAGAGAAGCAACTATTTGATGGTGTGTTGTATGTTTGGTGTGGTGTTTGTGTAACTGTCTGTGCATATTCTCGAGAGAAAGAGAGGAGTTGTTATGAGTGGGTTTGTTTGTGAGGAGTTGATTACTTAATCAAGAAGCAAAAGAAAAGAGGACAAAAGTCATTGGGTTTGTTGCCTGACTTCATAACCGAGACAGACTAAAGTTTGTGTAAAATAAAAATATAAATAAATAAATAGGTAGGTTTAGTTTGTGGGTATTGGGCTCGAGCCCAATGCCTACAATCTCAATTTCCCGTGTTCAAGCAGCCCGTAAATTTCTACGAGACCTGGTGTCGCAACCCAAACTCCCTAAGTGTCGAAAGAATAAATTCTAAAATTAAAAGGCGTATAATAGTGGCGTTTGTCGAGTGACGCGTTCGTTTGTCGATCACGGTAATAATCGCGAAAAATTATATCGATGCCGTCTTTATTCCGTTCTTCGATCCGGTTTCGACTGTAGTCACTAGAATTTAATTACGAAGCTAAATATATCGTAAAAATTTAATATTTGTCGGCGTTGTCAGTATCTTGTACGGTGTCAGTTCGTTACCGTGTAACGTTTCGCAGAGTTCTCTGTAAACCACCGTTCGCGCACTGTACAGTCGGATAGGCGTTCCTAGGCACTCCAAAGGCCTAATTAAGTTAATTCGCGCTGTAAACACTATTCAATGTCGCGTTAATCGCCCGTTAATTACGTAATTATGTGCCGTAAATCACCGGTTGTCACAAAGCATATCCTGTGTATGGCCATCTGACTCTCGCTTAGCGGCTGCTAGGACTCTCTACTGTTGCAACTTTCACATTCTTTTCCTACGCTCGAATGCTCCCTTACTGAACCATCCTCTCTTTTTCTGAGGGAATGGCTCTTCAGACTGAGCCTTAAAGACAAACATCCCTTCTTCCTGGTCAGCTAAATACCCAGAGGGGGCATGCTGGGAAGAGGTACCTTCACTCCTAGGTGAATCGGACAACTGACGATACGCGTTTGAGGCTCCTTGATCACTCATACTGTAAACTAACAAATAGTCAAATAACACACAACAATAAAATACAATTATGCACGTATTTTCATAATTAATTTCCTAACAATTTGAATAATATATTGGTGTCAGCTGAACAATTTATGTGGCTGAATCAGTGGCTTAGCTCTAATACCACCTTCTGTTGCAACCCCCGTCCCCTACCTGTCCCGGGAACGGGCGGCCGCGAGACCAGTGTTGGTAGTATCATTTTTGTTTATCAATTTGGCAGCGGAAATTTCATCAGGACCGTAGTTAGGAAATATTTATCAGAGTAAAACCACCATATTTTATATTAGTAATCAAATGGGTAAAACCCAAGTTTCTTGTTACAACATGTTTATAGGGATAAACCATATTTTATTGAATTTAAAACATCGTCTTTTAGGTAACTTTTATAGCCACATTTTTCCAAGCCGTCAGTGCTCTCCAGCTGGCTTTCTTCTAATTTAGCTTTTACATTTTGTTACCTGAAACGTGTTTTAAAAGCATTTGTCAGTGGGAAATACTGGTGAGTGAATCCCAGTTTAATCAAGAAGGTTTTTATCCATTAACAGTATTGAGAGCAATCACATTGTTTATTTCTACACAATTACTCATTCAGTATTGTCAATCCTGACTGGTGGGTCATATTACACATTGGCTAACTCGTTGTCCAGTGGTAACGTGTTCCACATTTTGTATACAAAACCCCAACATACCGGCAGTAATTGAAGAACTACAAAGACTTAATCACTGCTTAATCACATTGTAAAACATTTAAGGTTTTGTAAAAACAATTTACAAAAAGGAGATTACTCACATTGCTGTCTTAGGTTTCTTCTAAGGTTTCCTGGTGATTATCTATAATTTACACAATGCACACGTGTTAGTATAATAACCCTTTATATTTACATTAGTAATACCCTCCCCGAGACGGCATTCCAACGACTACGTCAGGCAGAACCTCGACAGCCGTTACGGAACCCTGGATCAATCGGGCAGCGTATCTAATACGTAACCAGGGTTATGATACTTAAATTGGGGCAGAACTTCGTTAATTAGGGGGTATTATGCCTGGAATTTATGTTATATATTCAGAAATTCGTTGAGAGAGAAAGAAACTGAGCGATTTGGGACTGAAGCCCGAGCTCCCATTATATAGGGCCTGAAAACGGGTTTCTCGCGGCCCGCGTAGACCTAAGGGTCATCTTACGCGGCCCGCGTAATATGGCGTCTAGGCCGTAGCTGATCCGGGTCATGAGTATAGGTCCAACACGTGTTGCCACAAGTCAACACCGGGTGTTGCCTCGTTTTTGATCTCTCGCGGCCCCCGTAGGCAGTAGCCAAAGGCTACGCGCCCCGCGACAGCCTCTATTTTCTTGTTTTTATTTTATTTTTAATGCTAGATCATATTTTGGGCTCGGTTTTCACATACGGGGTGTATTTTAAGACATAATGGAATATTTTAATATATTTTAGGGTGTCAAAATATTTTGGAGGGTTATTATAATTCATATCCTGGTTCTGGATGATTATCGTCAGAATCAGAATCTTCTTCATCACCTCCAGCAAAACTAGCACCAGTTGCACCAGCAGCAGATGCACCAGTAGCACCATGTAACTATCCTAAATAAACCGACACCCTAATATGTTTTAAAATATCCCAAAATGTCCCAAAATACACCCCATACGTGAAAACGGGCCTCAAATATATTAAATAATATTAAAAATAATTAAAAAAATCTGAAATATAAGTCGAGGCGGGCCGCGTAGACCCAACCCCAAACCTTACGCGGGCGGTATGAAGGTTTAAACCTGATTTCGTTTGATTTCTTAAGTTAAGGCGTGCCTCGTAAGACCCCCATTGAGTTAACGCGGGCCGCGTGAGATCAAGATAGTGGCGTAGCCCGGTGATGACACGTGTCATCATCGTGGTAAGTCTAGACGCTGACCAGGATCAGCTACGCTTTGATCGGGGATTGATGCGGGCCGCGTAAGCCCTGTCTTTGTTTTACGCGGGCCGCGAGAAAGACAGAATCAGGCCCTATATAAGCAGGCCATCGGTATTCATTCAGAATTCGCTCACGAACGTTTTTCTTCTCTCAATTCTGAATATTGGCTTTATTATACGGGTATTATACCCCCCTAATTAGCGAAGTTCTGCTCCGTTGTAAGTATTATAACCCCTGGATACGTATTAGATACGCTGCCCGATTGATCTAGGGTTCCGTAATGACTGTCGTGGTTCTGCCCGACGTAGTCATTGGAATGCCGTCCCGGGGAGGGTATTGCTAATGTTAAAATGGGTTATTAATACTAACGCGTGTACATTTGTGTGAATTATAGATTATCACCGGGAAACCCTTACGAAAAATCTAAGACAGCAATGTGAGTTGATCCACTTTTTTGAAACCTTTTGTTAACTGTTTTTACAAAACCTTAAATACTTTTCCATGCGAACAATAGTTATTGAGTATTTGTAAGAATACAATTATGATGAGTATGTTGGGGTTTTGTATACAAAATTTGTTACCACCTGGTCAAGTAGTAACATTTCCACAAGTCGGGTTCGACAGTACCATGGATGTTAATTGATATGTCTTGGAAACAAATATAATTGCGGGATCGCCCTCAATACTGTACACTGGGATTTGTTTTTATTTAAACTTGATTAAACTGGGATTCACTCACCAGTATTTACCACTGACAAATGTTTTTAAAACGCGTTTCAGGTAACAAACTGTGAAAGCCAAATAGAAGCCAACTGGACAGCACTGAAGGCTTGGAAAAGTGGCAATAAAGTTACCTAAAAATAAAATAGAAGTTTTTATTAAATAAATAGGATTTATTCCTATGAAAAAGCATGTACTATGAACTTGGGTTTTAACCCATTTGTTTAATGTTATGAAAATGTGGTATTTTACTCTGATCAATATTTCCTACCTACGGTCCTGATGAAAAATTCCGCTGCCAAATTAGACAATACAAGATACCACTGAAACTGGCTCGCGGTCGCCCGCTCCCGGGGAACCTCGGATCGGGGGTTGCGATAGGAGGTGGTATCAGAGCTAAGCCACTGATTCAGCCACAGAGGTGTTCTGCTGACATCAAAATGTAAAGTGTTAGGAAATAAATTACGGAAATACGTGCATAACTGTATTTATTTGTTATGTGTTATTTGACTATCTGTTAGTTACAGTATGAGCGACCAAGGACCATCTGACGCGTACCGTCAATTGTCTGGTTCGCCTAGAAGCGAAGGCACCTCCTCTTCTCAGCCTGCCCTCTCAGGGTACTCTGCTGATACGAAAGAAGGAATCTTTGTGTTTAAGGCTCAGTCAGAAGAGCCATTTCCTCAGAAAAAGAGGGGATGGTTCAGTAGAGGGGCACACGAGCGTAGGGAGCGTAAGAAAAAGTTCCAAGATCAGAGGGTATTAGCCGCAGCCAAAAGAGAGACAGATGCCTATGCTCAGGATATGATAAATAGGGGTATAGCCAACATCCACATACTAGCAACCACTGCAGCTGACCCAAATCTGGAGCAAATAATAGCACCCCAACCACAGCCACCAATCCTAGACCAACCCATGGAGATAGAAAACCCTGAAAACCAAGTGGAGATGCATGACTTTAATCCGGAAGAAATCCCTAGGGTACCAACACCAAACCCCCAGACCCAAATTACGATCCCTGGTGGGATGACGTTAGGGACTTTGTGCAACGTTACCCGATACATGAAGATACACCCATGCAGAACATAGGAGCCTACCCAGGTATGGACCCTTTAGATCCCTATTACCATGATGAATACATTAGGGAGATCTTAGATGATCCTTACCGATTTCAGACACTTTCACCCCCATATTAGGAACCCGCACCCCAGATTCCGAACCCAGTCCTAGAACCTGCACCCCCAATGAGTGCAGAAAACGTACAAGAACTTAGGACATTTGGTGAGGAAATTTTAGAAAGCAGTGAGAGAATGCGACAGGTGGGAGAGCGACTCATATGGAAATACGATGAGCGTAATATGGATTTTTGGATGAATCCATATCCGTAGATGTGATGGTGAGACGGTAATAATAATAAAATAAAATAAAAATAAAATAAAATATGTGTGTATGGATGCCTATTACTATTAGTGTAATTCTATTTCAGTTGTTATTGTAATTTTTATTTCCGTACTAGTGTGTAATAGATGCATAATAGTATATGAATAGAGTAAAAGTCGCAATGATCGACGCTTTTGGCAAAAATGCGTGTCATGTGATTGACTATATTAAATATTATTTTGTGATATTAATATGGGGTAAATGTTTAAAATTCAGATGGCCGACGAAGGAAATCTGAATAACGATAACCAGAGTAACATTAACGTGGTTAATGAGAATCCGAGCATCAATAACAATGGAAACCAAATGGATAATAGTGTCGTTCAACATATAATGGCACAAGGAATTATAGATGCAATGCCATTTATTATTCAAACGATTCAAGAATAATAAAAGTAAGCATAGCAGTAAGCGACCAATTGAACTAGAGCACAGCGTGAACAATGGACCCGTACTTCAGGTGCCCATTCCCAAAAGAAGAAGAACCGTGTCTTACGGTTGTTCTTACAAGGAATTCTGGTCCTGCAAACCAATAGAATTCTCGGGCAATGAAGGACCCATTGCAGCTCTACGCTGGATAGAGAAAACTGAGGCTGTTTTAAAAATAAGCAAGTGTGCTGAAGAAGACAAAATAATGTTTGCTTCTAATCTATTTAAAAACTCAGCCCTAGAATGGTGGAATACTATCCTCCAATCAAGAGGAAGTGATAAGGTTTACAACATAGAATGGGAGGAATTTAAGAATATGGTAGAAAGGAAATTCTGCCCTCCCAATGAAAAGGAACATATAGCTAATAAGTTCTTAAACCTTAGAATGACCGGGGTAGATAGTAAAGGTTATGCTACCACATTCTTTGAATATGCTAGAATAGTGCCAACCCTTGCATCACCTGAACCAGTATTAATCTCCCGTTACATCTGGGGATTAATTGGAGAGATTAGACATGTAGTCAAGGCAGCTAGACCTCAAACTATAGAAGAAGCTGTAGAACTAGCAAATACCTTGACAGATGAGTTGATCCATACCAGAGAAGAAGAACAGAGGAGAAACCTAACCCAAAGGCTTACTCAAGAATTCCGTTATGGGAATTACAATCGTAGGAATATGGGTTCTACCTCTGCACCTTTTTGCAAGGTCTGCAAGAAAAAAACATTCGGGAAAATGCTCCACTCTTTGCAATTTCTGCAAGATGCCAGGACAGAAGGAAGAAGATTGCAGGAGAAAATCCAGTAATGGATTATGCTACAACTGTGGAGAAAAAGGCCACATTAAGACAAACTGTCCAAAATTGGCTCCAGCTATGAACAACAAGAACAATAAAAATGCTAGAGCATTTGTTCTGACTGCAGATGAAGCCAAGATGATTCTAGACGTGATAGCTGGTATGTTTTTAGTTAATGATGTCTTTGCTAAAGTATTATTTGACTCTGGTACAAACCAAAGTTTTATTAATACTTCATTTTGCAAATTTCTAAACCAGTCATTAACTAAACTACCACAAGAATGTCTAGTAGAGACAGCTAATGGAGAAACTGTTAGGATTTCTGAAATCTTGTAGGGAGCAAGAATAGAAATTTTAAATCAAAAGTTTATGGCAAACCTTTATCCCATGAATCTGACGGGATTTAATGTTGTATTAGGAATGGATTTGTTAATAACCAATAAAGCCAGTATTTTATGTGATCAAAAGTCAATCCAAGTAAATTCCCCAAAAGGTAAAATGATCACAATTAAAGGAGATATACCATCTAGATCCACAAAATTTATCTCTGTGACGAAAACTGCAAGCTATATAAGAAAAGGTTATATAGTGTATTTGATTTCCATAATCACTAACACTAAAGTAAAAGAACTAAAAGACATTTCCAGTAGTGTCCCAGTTTTCAGATGTATTTCCAGAAGAATTACCAGGACTACCACCGGACAGAGAAGTTGAATTCAGAATTCACCTGCTGCCAGGAACAGCACCAATTGCCAAAGCATCTTACTGTTTGGCACCCGCAGAAATGCAGGAACTAAAGAAACAATTAGATGAATTGTTGGAAAAAGGATTCATACAACCAAGTTCGTCGCCATGGGGAGCGCCAATATTGTTCGTTAAAAAGAAGGACGGATCAATGCGTATGTGCATTGACTACCGTGAATTGAACAAAGTCAAGATTAAGAATCGGTACCCATTACCGAGAATCGATGATCTGTTCGATCAAATGCAAGGAGCTCGATTTTTCTCTAAAATCGATTTAAGGTCAGGATATCATCAATTAAAGGTACAGGAAGAGGACATTCCTAAGACTGCATTCAGAACAAGGTATGGTCATTATGAATTTACTGTCATGCCATTTGGTTTAACCAATGCCCCAACCTCATTTATGGACATGATGAACCGAATATGTAAGCCATATTTGGATAAATTCATAATCGTCTTCATAGATGATATTCTAATTTACTCTAAGAGTAAAGAGGATCATGCAAAGCATTTACACACACTTTTAAGTCTATTAAGAAAGGAAAAGCTTTATGCTAAATTTTCAAAGTGCGAGTTTTGGTTAGAACAAGTACAATTTCTTAGACATTTAGTGAATCATGAAGGAATTCATGTGGATCCAACAAAAATTGAGGCGATTACTAAATGGAAAAACCTTGAGTCACCAACCGAGGTTAGAAGTTTCTTAGGATTGGCCGGTTATTATAGAAGATTTATTTAAGATTTTTCTAGAATAGCCATTCCTTTAACTAAGTTAACCTGTAAATCCATTAAGTTTGAATGGGGACCAAAACAAGAAGAAGCATTTAAAATTCTTAAGCAAAGATTAACCCATACGCCTATATTAGCGTTACCAGAAGGAACTGAAGACTTTGTAGTCTATTGTGACGCTTCTAAGATAGGTTATGGATGTGTATTAATGCAACGCCAAAAGGTTATAGCTTACGCATCTAGACAACTTAAGAATCATGAAGAGAATTATTCAACCAATGATCTAGAGTTAGGAGCTATAATTTTTGCCCTTAAAATTTGGAGACATTACCTTTATGGTAGTAAGTTTACCATATTCACTAATCATTAGAGTTTAAGGTATGTTTTCGGGCAAAAAGAGTTGAATATGAGACAAAGACGCTGGATGGAGATACTTAGTGATTATGACTGTGATATCCGGTATCATGAAGGAAAAGCAAATGTAGTGGCAGATGCTTGAGACGTGGTTGAAAACTGGTGATCGTTTATGCTTAAGTTGATGTTTTTACATAGCTTTTAATCTTGAATAGCCTACTTTTAATGAGATTTGTGTTTTACAGGTCTAAAAGAGTTTAAGGAGCTAATCGGGAGCTTTACGGAGCACCAGGAGCGAACGGGATCAACCGGGGATGTGAAATGAACAACACCGGGTTAATCACGAAGATTGGATGTGTTTTGGGGGATGTTAATGTATTTAAAATGAATATATTCGAAGATGGCATGAAAGAGGGCTGAATTACGAGTACGTGGGCGAAAACGGTGCGTAAAACGGAGCTATAACGAAGAAGTTATGAAGAAAACAAAAAATGGTATTTAGAGGCACCGTAGGCGACGCCCAAAAGGACCGTCGGTGACGGCCTCTGGTTTGTTCCGTCGGCCAGAAACCTTGGTAAATAGCAGATTAAGCCATCGGGTGAAATTGAGATTTCCAGGGGACGCCCTAAATGGCCGTCGGCGACGCCACCTGCATTCTCACTTCGCGAAAAACTTGATTTTTGAGTTGGGGACGAGTTATAACATCAATTTTGACCAAGAAACGGGAGTTACACTCTATTTTGTAGTTAGAAACACCTCTTAGAGCCAAGATACATCACCAATTCATCCTCTAATCCATCCATTCGATTGACAATCATTCGATTCGATTATCATCATCATCACTTCTACAACCCTAATCATCATTCACTTCAATCCACTCATCACCACCAACCATTCCAAACCCTAACCATCATCTCCATAACTTCAAAGCTTCAAGATAATGATGTTCAAGTTCTCAACATCCGTTGATCGTGCCTTTTCCACCATGAGCAGCTAATTTCTTGGAGGTTTCACCCCGGTGTAGACTTATGTAAGATTTAGGTTTTATTATGTGTTGATGTTTTGGTTTGTGACAACTTGAATTGCATTTGAATCTTTAGATAATTGTCCTACATTTGTATTAAAATTACGAATTGTCGAGTGAATGATTAAATTTGACTTTGTGAAACGAATACACATATTTATGCCTTGTCTTTTGATAGGATTTGCTAGTCCAAGGTAACGAAGTGCATCGTGGTCCGTTGTCGATGACGTTGATAGCGATTGGCACCTAAGCTTTGTGATTGTTAACCCGTTAATGAACTAATTCGAGTAAATTAAATTAAAACGCGTAGTAACCCTAAGTCTTGCATTTTTCGAAACCGGGTGTGAACCTTGTTATTCCATCTTGCTTTATTAATCAAGTTTCTTGCAATTGTTAATTTGTATTAGCTAATCAATCCAATCAACTTTGCTAAGTTTATTCAACATCTTTTCAACAAACAAAAACCTCAAAAACAATTTAGCAAGCTTCATAATTGTGACATCCTTTAAGAATTCATCCAAATCCAACCGCAAACCACATACTCTTCGTGGTTCGACCCCTTGCTACCACTAACTATTTGTTAAGGGTAATCTGGGACTATAAATATTATCTTTGACCGGAGCGTGACACTCCGATCAAATTTTGGCGCCGTTGCCGGGGAGTGCGTGCGCTTTGTGTTTGGATTATTGTTTGAATTCCGTGATTATCTGTTTAAGTTGTTTAGTTTCTTTTTGTACTTTGTCTTTTTCCTTGTTACGCGGGTGTGTTACTTGTGCAGGTTACAGGTAGTGTATGCATACGCGAAACTCCGGGAGGACTTCACCGTTAGTCTACGAACTGGAAAAGAGTATCAAGAAGAAACCTAGCAAGCCGGTTAGAAACAACTCTTGCTTCTAATCAAACCAATCAAACACCACAATCCACACCGACCATTGAAACCGATTCAATGGCAAACCAAAACTCCAATCACCCAAACCTCAACCAAAATTAATTCCAATCTCGAGGAACCTTTCACCCCGTCCAAAATGTTCAACCTATGCCTCAAGAGCGACCGGGTGGTAATAACAACAATGGACCACCCACACCACCTTTCTAAAACCAAAATCCCAATAACACCCAACAAACACCCCAACAACAAAACCTTCAACGACACAATTCCTTAGCCATCAATCTTGATGACCGGAATGTCAATTCCGACCATCGAGGTAATCGAGATCGTGGTAATCCCGCAAACGAAGACCCATTCTTCAACATAGACGATTTGAGGAACGCCATCCCCGATGACGAACTATCACACCCCGACATTCCACGAATGACCGGTGGGCCCGGTAGGGGAGTATCGTGACGTAGTTGATATCATCATAGTCAAACAACACAATATATAAAATGCACAGCGGAAGCAAAAGATAAATATATTACAATCCGAATATAAAGTAATATGAAGTATTACAACGGAAAGTAAAGGATCCACAGGCGGATCTTAAAACATAAACATTGTTCAACAGACTTTAGACGCCTAGAACTTGCAAGATTCCTTATTAACGTCCTGAGCAGCTTCCAGCCTATTACGTACTTGTACCTGTCACTTAGACTTTTGAAAATACGTCAGTTTTCACTGGTAAATACACTCAACCGACTCATTTGGAAATGTTTATGAAAATTGGTTTAGGTGCACAAGGCACGAAATTATTTTGACACTTTGATTAAAATGCACAAGGCAAAATTAATCTTTTATACTTGGGACAATTATATTTATAATCTTGTATACAGATTTACATGTTCGTTGTACGTTCAGGGCCCGATGTGGAAACCGAGTCAAGATTAACAGACACGCCACAAGTATAAGCCCACAAGAGAGTGAGATACTGTTTCCCTTTAAGCAACTTTCAGTGTATGCCTACACCCCGTGCCTAAGGCATGGCCATTTTATAATACAATGATGTCAAGGATATTCGGGACATGGTCATTAACCCCTAAAGGCTTTTATTTCAAACAATACATATTAAAGCGGGTTACCTCAATAATTTAATCACAATACGACTAAACATTCAATACCCGACCAAGCGGTATTATTATACCGTATCCCAAGCCCGTATAGGGAAAATAAGTTAAGAGTATTTACCTGAGCTAGCTCCTGTCTTAAATAGCAAGAATTTAATAACTCAGCCGTATTCACTTAAGTAAGCGTAGGTACAATTTACCGGAAGGCTCTAGTCTGGAATGATGGTATAAATAACCAATTAGAATGCTAACGGGTCTTTAATTAAGCCTAAGCTTAGACCGATTAGTTTTAAAGGAAGATACGGTTCACGGTTCATAACGCATGATTCAGCGAAGACCAGAATGGAATGTGTTTTAGAACCGACAAGTTTGAAGACTTGTATAATATGGGTAATCTAAACACATTCTGGATTTTGAGACCAAAAAGACATGGTTTGACCTGCTTCGGCTAATTTATGCAAACTGGTCACATAAACCGATCCGAACGCGTAAGAAGCGTAACGGGTAACCATAAGAGTCATATACAGGTTTCCTAAGTTAATATACCTTAAATATGTTGTGATATCAGTAGGATACCTTCCATTATGCCCAAAACGAGTTTAATCTCAATATAAGCTCCGTAGGGGTATTTTGGTCATTTTAAAGATTATAAAAGAGGTTAATTGAAATTCTGAGATTTGGGTCCGAATACATCAGTAAAATAACTTATTTTATTAGATCATATCAGTTGGTAATAAGTCGTATGTGACAAAATGGTTTTAAACCTAAACTGTGCGTTTAATACGCTTTAAAAGCCATTTTAAGCGATTTCCGGGTTATACAGGAAATCTGAGTTTTCTGATCAGGTTATAAAGTTCAAAATACTTTATTTATTATATAAAATCAGTAGCAATTGGATTGGTATCAAAAGGGCTTGTAAAACTCATTTTGTGGCCTAAAAGGGCAAAACTCATTTTAGGGGTCGCCCATGGATGAGAAAATATCTTCTTAAGTCGGTTCCAAGGCTGAACAGCCAACAGAAACGATTTTCTGCATCTGGGCGTGCCAGGCGGCCCGCGTAAGTGTCTCCCAGGGCTTACGCGGCCTGCTTGAGGGTGGTGGTCAGGTTAAACAAATTTTTCTGTTTGCACCCTTGGCTCTTGGTTCTTCAAAAGGTCAACCACACTTTGTTTCTTGCATTTTGAGCCCCTCTTATTGACTTATAATGGGTTCATGACTTATACCCACTTTGTTAAGTCCTTGGTTAACTTCATGTTTACCCGAAAAGTCACAAACTTCATCGTTGACGCTTTTAACCCCTCGTATACGAATCTTATCATAACTTTCTCATACGATAACGAAACTTAGTGAAATTTTTATCATGTATTCTAGTGAGCATATTTAATCGTTACAAAGCTTCGGGTTTGCTAAAAGGTCACTCAGAGGTATACTTTAAACATGTTGACACTTTTAACCCCTGTGGTTTGTAATCTCTCACTTTCTTTCATATTTAGCTTCGTATGATCCATGATTTATTCGTTTGAAGGTATGAGCACCATGTAGGGTTACTGTAAAGTATATTTATTCACTGTTGACATTTTTAACCAGTATATTCACATACTTTCCATGTTTGTCAACTTTAGTCCTTCTAGAACATTCTTTCACACGTTCAAATTTATGACACGTGTCAATACATTATAGGACGTGAATTTTCGAGGTGTTACATCCTCACCCCCTTAAAAGAAATCTCGACCTCGAGATTTGCTAAAATGCTTGAAGTACTTTTTGTCGCATAATGGAATTAACTTCTATAACATATCTGGAGTCTTCCCAACTCCCAAGGTGACCCCTATATTAGGTACATGTATCCTTTTGGGGCTTCATAACCTGTCGATTCTCAATAGATACAGGATGCTTATCACATCATAAATCTGCATATCATTATGTGATAGTGCTTCTTGACTTATTAGCGAAACACATCCTTCAGTCACTAGTGTGCAATGTATTGCTAGCTCCGCTAAGCTCCTTAAATAGGTTTTAGCTTATAAGCTACTTGATATTGATACATTCGATTTCCTTCGAATGACTTTATATTTCAGAGCTTAACTAACCTGATAATTTAACAAATTTGGCACACCCTTCCTGGGTGATATCTATTGTTGAACCTTATTCCTTAACAAGAATTTAGGAGGTTTGCTATTTTCATTAATCCTTGATTTTCTGCCGAATAATGGCATCTTACAGATGATTATGAATTTGCGTGATCTTATTTGTTGTTTCCAATGCAACTTTCAGATCCTGATATGTGGACTTACCAATCTATTGTCTCAACAATAGATGTTTAACATTCCATCTAGACAAGGTCTCCCAAGGAGCAGCCTTGATGCTTATATATCAACTATTATAGAAAAGCTTATCTTAAGGTGAGGTGGTTATTCCAACCACTGCTTAACTAATTTTAAGGAATAGCTAATCCTTGTCGTTAGTCGAACAATTCGACGATCTTAGGTAGCTGTTGGAAATTCTTAATCGTTGCCTAATTAGGGTTGCGGCAATTAACGCATAAGCAAAATGAACCGTCTTTCTTACTTAACTATACCGAATTCTTAGGATATTGAGTTAGGCTAAATGAATCTATATCTTAAAATTTACTTAATCAGGGTTTCGGTTATTCCATAATCAACATGGAGTTCTTACAATACTCCAACCCAAAGCGGGATGTTAATTCTTAACTCTACTTGCCTCTCGGGAGGTAAACATAGTAGTCTTAGGAGAAGATAATCAAGATACAAGGAGGTTACAGAGACTTTCCAAATCTCAGGCTCCAGTTCATCCATCCTCGCTTGTGCCAAATGAGTGACACTTTTATGTTATGAGTCCACGGTTTCCTTTACCAGGAAACATTTATTTGGAAAAAATCTATTTTCTATATATCTTCTTTGAATGCCATTAGCTGACTTTAGTACCATATGATCATTGGGATATCTTTGTGGTTCCATACATTAAACCTCCACACTGATCAGGCATGGAAGCAATCTACGGAACATATTAAGATACACCAATCCTCATATGGCGCTTTTGTCATACCATTTGGTATTCGTAATCAATAGGGATCAAAGAGATATCAATTACATATGAATGCATTTATCTAGGGAGAGGGTACTTTAGAATTTTATGTTTGAAGATTTCTGACAGGAACAGAAGAAATGGTTCCTATGATTTGTTATCTGTAAGCTTTACCTTACACTTAATATCTAGGATTCTTATGATAGATTTTTAAAAGTCTAATATACTTACAATTTATGAAGGATTTATTGGTATCCGTATTAAAACAGAATTCTTAGCATTCATACTTAAAGAACGTACCCAACGTTATTATTGATATAGACTACTCCTGACACTCTTTAGGAGAGTTTAAGCGCTATCAATCTTAGGCTTTCTATCCTTAACCGTATTCCCTTTGACAGATTTGGGGCACGTAGCATTTGGCTCCTTGAACTTTTTCACGGCCTTCTTCACAGCTTTTCCAACAGCTGCGTCTATCATAGTTTGAAGAACATCTTTGGAAATTTTAAGGTTTACAATTGTAGCATCATTAGCATGCGTCGCATCATCAATGGCACGATTGACTGTTGCCTTATCCGAGTTTGTCATACTCGATATTTGGTTCTTATTACCAATTGAATCATTTACTTAGTTGCAATTCATCAATTGCTATTCATCACCCTGATGGCCTTAACATGTACTAACCATGGTTTCATTAAACTATCCAGGCCAATATGGTACTAACATTCTTAATGAACGTTATTTATAAAATATATCAATATCACTTAGCCTAGGTCACAAAAGACCATCAATGGCATTTAAGGGTTGGACCTAGTCCATCACCTTTTTGACAGGGGATCAAAACGTCACATCTGTCTTTATTATATTGATGAATTTGGATAGCTTGAAAGCTTGCCATAAGGATATCAGAAAAAGAGTGATTCTTAATAGATATAAAATATCAATCTAAGATTCGTTGGAGCATTTTCTAAAGTATCATCGGTCAATTGCTACCTCGCATTAAATGACCGGAGTCCAAATTAGGCGGAGACAACAGTTCTCAGCATTTATCGCTTATTATAAAATCATATGTGCCAGCATCAAATAAATTTCTGCATAAACTGCTTGACAAAGAAAGGTACCTGCTTTATAGTTATCATTCTGCAGCATCTCCTGGGCGTTCGTCTGGAAGACTTATGCGTTTGTTTTCTTGGCCTCTTCGGTCTTCTTTTGATTCCTAGGGCAGTTGGTCCTGATATGCCCCTTCTCGTTGCAACCATAACAGGTTGCGTCTTTCAACTTCTTGCAATCCAAGGTTTTATGTTCCTTAGACTTGCAAATCCCACAAGGTAGAGGCTGGGATTCAAATCTGCATTTCCCGAGGTGGTATTTCCGACAGGTTTTGCACCTGGTCTTCTCACTCGACTGCTAGCTGTCTTTCTCAAATCCGGAGCTCTTCTTATCCTCAGAGTTCCTCTTTTTCTTTCTATCGGAGCGATGAGAATTCTCATCCTCCCTTTTACGCTTTCCATCTTCAAATGCTTTGGCAGCCTTGTCTCTGACCACATCGAGTGTGAGAGATAGCGACAGATCTGCCACTGACCTGAATGTACTAGGTCTCGATGCTTTCACACTGGCCTTTATTTCTGGGGCTAAACCCCCAATAAAGCGAGCTATTCGCTTTGGTTCCGGTGTGATCAAGTAAGGAAACAATCGGGACATGGTATTGAAACTTGTAAGGTATGCTTGACAATCTAAGTTCTCCATGACTAATGTCAAGAATTCAGTCTCAATTTTCTCAACTTCATGTTGAGGACAGTAATTTTCTTTGATAAGAGCGACGAACTGATCCCAAGTCATGTTGTACAAAGGGATCTTCCCCGTAGCTTGGATCAGTGACCTCCACCAAGCTAGAGCTTCTCCTTTAAACGATTGTGAAACAAATTTCACAACATCTTGTTCCGCACAACCGCTGATGTCAACAACAGTGTCCATCTCCTCGAGCCATGTCATAAAATCGATGGATCCCTCTTCTCCTGTAAAGTCTCTAGGCTTGCAGGAGACAAAATATTTATACGAACAGGTTTTAACATGTGGCTCTTGATTAAGCACAACCTGTCCAGACGGAACACTCCTCTGATTGGACGAGTTATGAACATCGTCCTCCTTCGACTCGTGTGATTTAGAAGGGGGCTTACTACGAGCCACTGATAGAGTCTTAGAGTGTGTATCACTTGATTCATCATACTGTCTGTCGAGGGCTCGTGTAACGGCATTATCTATTAATGCCTGCAGTTCCGCACCAGTTATATTAACTCTGGTAGCATCATTATTCTCCCTCAGGTGGCTGTTGACCTCATCTGATCCAGCCATATAGTTTGATTGCTACATACATATTGACAATTATTTATTCAGAGGTTATTATGGAATCATCATTTTTTTTTGACGATTCGTCAACCATGGTAATATAAACCATATTGGTTAATTTGTTAGTTATATTTAATTAGTATTTTCATTATAATTTATCCTAGTTATAAAACATTAAGGATATTAAGGTGGCGCAAAGGCCTAGTCACAAGGGCAGTTTTAAATTTACAAGCCATGATTTCAGAGAATCGAGGCATTAAGGTTTGAGCATATTTCATTACCTTTTCTGGACAGAGAGTCAAAGACTACTACTGTCTTTAGTCTCAAAGGACATTTAGCATTTTCATTATAATTTATCCTAGTTATAAAACATTAAGGATATTAAAGTGGCGCAAAGGCCTAGTCACAAGGACAATTTTTTTTTTTAATTTTTATAAGCCGTGACTTCAGAGTCGAGGCATTAAGGTTTGAACATATTTCATTACCTTTTCTTGATAGAGAGTCAAAGACATCCACTGTCTTTTGTCCCTTAGGACAATAAGTATGGCCCGTAGGCATTTCATCTCTAATGGATGTTTATAATTTGATCATCTTCATTTGATGATATTAGTCAGGATCGCATTGATCATACAAACTATTATGCTTGGACGTAGTTCAACATCTTTAGACGGGGGTCAGAGACCACCACGGTCGTTGTCTTATCGGACAACAAGTTTGGCCCGTAGGCACTTCATCACTAATGGATGTTTATTTCAAATAAGGGAATTTAGATTAACCCCCTTTTTAAAGATGGCCTGTGTGACTTTAACGATTCACAGTTTACCAAAAATGTTAACATACTTACAGATGTTAACAGGGATTGGAATCTTTTAGATGAGTTTTACCGTCTTGGCCATGTCTACAATGACATTTAGGCTAGGTTTTACCTTTAAGATTCTTTTAATATATAACGCAGAACAATCCTAAATTGAAATGTTAACAAGGATCAGAATCTAATTGCGAAACTACCATCTTAGCCCTGTCTTAAGGTGACATATGGCTAGGTCTTGTCCTTTTTAATTTTGCTATTTCATCATAATGGTAGATCTTATAATATAGGAATGATATTTTAAATATAATCGTTCCATTAAAATTTAAACAAGTATAGGGTTGCCCTAAACAGGACTTCTAGCAGAAAATGACTTGCCCATGCAAGGGCTAATCAGAAAAATAACAAAAGAACCAAATAAGGACAAAATAGAACGAATTAGGATTTGTCCTATGTTCTTGTCTAGACTCAAGAATGTGCAACTGTGTGACTGAGATTAAACACAAAAGGCTAGTGTTTAATTCACTTAGTGTTGGCTCTGATACCAACCTGTCACACCCCGACTTTCCACGAATGACCGGTGGGCCCGGTAGGGGAGTATCGTGACGTAGTTGATATCATCATAGTCAAACAACACAATATATAAAATGCACAGCGGAAGCAAAAGATAAATATATTACAATCCGAATATAAAGTAATATCAAGTATTACAACGGAAAGTAAAGGATCCACATGCGGATCTTAAAACATAAACATTGTTCAACAGACTTTAGACGCCTAGAACTTGCAAGATTCCTTATTAACGTCCTGAGCAGCTTCCAGCCTATTACGTACTTGTACCTGTCACTTAGACTTTTGAAAATACGTCAGTTTTCACTGGTAAATACACTCAACCGACTCATTTGGAAATGTTTATGAAAATTGGTTTAGGTGCACAAGGCACGAAATTATTTTGACACTTTGATTAAAATGCACAAGGCAAAATTAATCTTTTATACTTGGGACAATTATATTTATAATCTTGTATACAGATTTACATGTTCGTTGTACGTTCAGGGCCCGATGTAGAAACTGAGTCAAGATTAACAGACACGCCACAAGTATAAGCCCACAAGAGAGTGAGATACTGTTTCCCTTTAAACAACTTTCAGTGTATGCCTACACCCCGTGCTTAAGGCGTGGCCATTTTATAATACAATTATGTCAAGGATATCCGGGACATGGTCATTAACCCCTAAAGGCTTTTATTTCAAACAATACAGATTAAAGCGGGTTACCTCAATAATTTAATCACAATACGACTAAACATTCAATACCCGACCAAGTGGTATTATTATACCGTATCCCAAGCCCGTATAGGGAAAATAAGTTAAGAGTATTTACCTGAGCTAGCTCCTGTCTTAAATAGCAAGAATTTAATAACTCAGCCGTATTCACTTAAGTAAGCGTAGGTACAATTTACCGGAAGGCTCTAGTCTGGAATGATGGTATAAATAACCAATTAGGTACAATTTACCTAAGCTTAGACCGATTAGTTTTAAAGGAAGATACGGTTCACGGTTCATAACGCATGATTAAGCGAAGACCGAAATGGAATGTGTTTTAGACCCGACAAGTTTGAAGACTTGTATAATATGGGTAATCTAAACACACTCTGGATTTTGAGACCAAAAAGACATGGTTTGACCCGCTTCGGCTAATTTATGCAAACTTGTCACATAAACCGATCTGGACGCGTAAGAAGTGTAACGGGTAACCATAAGAGTCATATACAGGTTTCCTAAGTTAATATACCTTAAATATGTTGTGATATTAGTAGGATATCTTCCATTATGCCCAAAACGAGTTTAATCTCAATATAAGCCCCGTAGGGGTATTTTGGTCATTTTAAAGATTATAAAAAAGGTTAATTGAAATTCTGAGATTCGGGTCCGAATACATCAGTAAAATAACTTATTTTATTAGGTCATATCAGTTGGTAATAAGTCATATGTGACAAAATGGTTTTAAACCTAAACTGTGCGTTTAATACGCTTTAAAAGCCATTTTAAGCGATTTCCGGGTTATACAGTAAATCTGAGTTTTCTGATTAGGTTATAAAGTTCAAAATACTTTATTTATTATATAAAATCAGTAGCAATTGGATTGGTATCAAAAGGGCTTGTATTGTGGCCTAAAAGGGCATAATCGGTATTTACCGAATTGAGGCCATAACCTTCGGTTATGGGCAGGTTAAAAATAATTAAAAATCTTTAAAAATATAAAAATATTATATTACATCTGTGGGTAAAAGGTTTGGTGTCAAAAATTGGGTTTTGATAGGCTTTATGCTAATTGCACCGTTTAATTACTAAAAGGCGTTATAATTAGCTAATGAGCATAACTCCTAATCTAGAACTCCAACTGATGTGAAATTTTAGGGACATGTTTATAAATCAGTAATAAAGATTATTGTCATTTCATATTTCCAAAATTCTCGTTTTATGGTCAAAAGGGCATTATGGTCAACATTAAGCATTGAACGGAAACGTGTAAACGAATCGGACAATCAACGATGCAACCACAGAGGGTTATACTAACATGTAGCCTGGTCCTAAGGAAGCTCTAAGGCATTTCCAAATCATACTAAATCGGGTCAGAACTGAAGTCAAAGCAAAAGTCAAAGTTTTGCGACTTTCGGTTCCGAACCGGGTCTAAACAGAAAATTGTCGGGTCGAACATGCTTAGACATGTTCTTACATTAATTACTAAGTTATAAGAGTAATAAAACAGGTTGCAAAGCTTCTACATTGTTAATTAGGCGTTAATTCGCAAATTAAGGTTCTGTTGACTTTTTCTAATCAACTTTGACCCGACATTTGATCTAGTTAGAGTGGGAATCAAAGGGAGCCCTTTTAAGGGTTTAATGCCCACATAATTAGCAACTTATAACTACTTTCAATTCGACTAATCAATAGACCATTAGTGATTAATCGTGAAGTCAACCGTTAATTACGACGGTTTGACTTTTAAGCTAAAACTAAGCAAAAACTCAACTAAGAAAGGTTAAGCATACTTACTGAAGTCCTATGCACGATTAGGAAGGACTTGGGTCTGCTCTTAAGCTCCACAAATGCAGAAGAAATGGTGTGATCAATGGTTGCAACAAGTGGCCTTTATATAGTGTTTTAATCTCATTAGATTGTTGACAACTAAGGCTACAACTGATCATGGATCACCCACAAGTGTCCCTAAGTGCCTAGGAATGTTTAGGGGTCGCCCATGGATGAGAAAATATCTTCTTAAGTCGGTTCCAAGGCTGAACAGCCAACAGAAACGATTTTCTGCATCTGGGCGTGCCAGGCGGCCCGCGTAAGTGTCTCCCAGGGCTTACGCGGCCCGCTTGAGGGTGGTGGTCAGGTTAAACAAATTTTTCAGTTTGCACCCTTGGCTCTTGGTTCTTCGAAAGGTCAACCACACTTTGTTTCTTGCATTTTGAGCCCCTCTTATTGACTTATAATGGGTTCATGACTTATACCCACTTTGTTAAGTCCTTGGTTAACTTCATGTTTACCCGAAAAGTCACAAACTTCATCGTTGACGCTTTTAACCCCTCGTATACGAATCTTATCATAACTTTCTCATACGATAACGAAACTTAGTGAAATTTTTATCATGTATTCTGGTGAGCATATTTAATCGTTACAAAGCTTCGGGTTTGCTAAAAGGTCACTCAGAGGTATACTTTAAACATGTTGACACTTTTAACCCCTGTGGTTTGTAATCTCTCACTTTCTTTCATATTTAGCTTCGTATGATCCATGATTTATTCATTTGAAGGTATGAGCACCATGTAGGGTTACTGTAAAGTATATTTATTCACTGTTGACATTTTTAACCAGTATATTCACATACTTTCCATGTTCGTCAACTTTAGTCCTTCTAGAACATTCTTTCACACGTTCAAATTTATGACACGTGTCAATACATTATAGGACGTGAATTTTCAAGGTGTTACACGAACCGTATAGTGTTCCCAGTTATCAATCGCCGGAACATGTGAGTGTTCATACGGAATATTCGGATGATGGGGGGTATTATGATGATCGGGCTAATGATGACGAAGATTGGGGGTATGTGAATCAAGGTAACGTCTACAATGCAAGAAGGTTTGAAGATGATGAGTTTGGCTACCAAAACGCCAACTATGTGGGGAATGATGACTACGGGTATGGGAATAGAAAAAATGACGGTTACAAAAACAACCACCAACCACGGAACAACAACCAAAGGAACCGGAACGATGGGTTTTACAATAACAACAACAATGCTAACCCTAACCGGATTCCTCGTTTCGTAGGAGGTGGCAATCAAGGGGGTAACCAAGGTGGAAACCAAAGAGGTGATAGGGGAGGTGATAGAAGGGACAATCGAAGACCGGTCGATCAAGAAGTTAACGGTCCGCATCGTCGTCAACAACCTCCACGGGGAGTGAATAACCGTTTCCGACCGGTAGTTACCGATAATGACTCTCCAATAGTGTGCGAAAGGAGAATGTTTGATTGCAAACCCCACTACATCAACATACTTCCCCACTTCAATGGGAGGTCTAATAATGAGCCATACACGCATTTGGCGGAGTTTTCTTCCATTTGCAACACTATCGGGGGACATAACTTTGCATTGGAGGAGGTCAAACTTCTATTGTTCCAGTTTTCGCTAAAAGACAAGGCGAAACAATGGTTTCTTACACTTCCGGCGAATAGTATTCGAACATGGGGTGAGATGCAACAAGTTTTTCTTGATGAATACTATTCGATGCTAGAGATGAAATTAGATCTTTCCACCAACTATCAAGCGAACCGTTGCACGAAGCATTTACGAGGTACAAAGAGTTGATTCGGAAATGCCCACATCACCAAATAGAGAAGTGGGAATTGGTGAAGTGTTTTGTACGGGGTTTGGATGATATGACATGGAATCGCCTCGAGTCAACGAGCAACGGGACTTTATTGAGCAATCATAAAGATGATGATTGGGAGTTCCTCGAGCGGATGAGTAAGCGGTCGAAGGAAAAGGAATCGGCTGATAGAGCCAAGAAACATCCCGTTTCCCGGTCACTTCCCGACCTTGATTCTAAGGATCGAATTTCTACCTTAGAACGGGAAATGGCTCGTATGAAGAAGAAGGAGGTGAACACGGTACAATGCGCGGTGTGTGAAGAGTGTGGAGAGATTGGCCATAGAACCGAGCAATGCCCAACGGGGCCGAGTGATTACACCGAGGAGGTAAACCAAGTGTATGGGGATCGAAAACAATATGACATGAACTCTAACACCTACCATCCGGGTTTGAGAAATCACCCTAACTTCCGGTATGGTAATGCCTCGAATCAAATTAACCCGAATTTTCAATCAGGAAATCAAGGTGGGTCCTCGTATAACAATCGTCAAGGTGGTAACCAAGGGGGTTACCAAAGGAATTACAATCAAGGGGGTAAGCAAGGGTATCAAAGCCGCGAAAGCAACTATCAACGGAGTTACAACCAAAGTGGAAATGGGGGTGGTGCATCAAACTCCCAAGGTGATGATTCGATTAATTCGAAATTTGATGCTATCATGAATGCTGTGAGTACTCTTACTAATTCAAACCAAGAGTTCAAAGCCTAAGCGAGGAAAGAATTTGAAGTGAGGGATAAATCTCAAAAGGCATTAGAGAAGCAAGTGGGTTAACTTGCGGAAGAAATGGCCCGAATTCGTGGAAGTGGAGGAAGACTTCCAAGCGACACCACAATGAACCCGAAGCATCAAAGCTCAAGCACGGGCAATGTGAGGAATATACACATTAGTGCGGTAAGTTTTCTTCCGAATGATGAAATTTGTAGTGTTCAAAGCATTCCACCACCACAATATGTTGATGGTGTAGTGGAAGATATAAGTGATGAGCCGGAAAGTGAAAATGAACAAGAAACGATTTCACAAAGTAAAATTGAAAATATAACTAAAAATTCTTTTTGTGAAAATTGTTTAAATCAACTTAACCCGAGTAATGCATCAAAAGTTGAGGAACGGTACCCACCGAAGGACGAGGGGTGGGAAAATTTTAAACAAGCAAAAATTAATTTACCGTTACTCGATGACATTAAAAAGGTCCCGGCCCATGTGGAATGCTTAAAGGAGTTAAGCATCGAAAAATGACACAACAAATTACCCAAACCGGTTGATTTGATATCTCATGTTAGTGCCGTTTTATCAAGGGTGCTCCCCCAAAAAGCTCAAGATCTGGGAGATCCTCTTATTCCAATTCAAATTGGAGCATTTAAAATCGAGAGGGCGCTCCTCGATCTTGGAGCTTGTGTGAGCATCTTGCCCAGGAGTTTGTATGACCAATACGATTTTGGTCCATTGAAAAAGTTTGATACTCCCGTGGTATTGTCCGATCAGACTCCCACGCATCCAAGGGGGATGGTGGAAGATGTGATTGTGAAGGTGGAAGATTGCTATTACCCAGTGGACTTTTTGGTAGTAGACTATGTTGGGTGTATTGAGGACACCCAGCCGATAGTCATACTGGGTAGACCGTTCCTCACAACTGCTAATGCCATAATAAATTGTGCATCGGGAACGATGAGCATGAAGTTTGGGGACCGGGAATTAAATTTAAATGTTTTTCCAAAATTTACTAACCCACTCGGTGAGGATACGTGTCCCAAGAAGGACATGAATCTAAACAAAAAAGTATGTGCTATGGTTGGTAGGTTTGGAGAACCAAAGAAGAAACCGGTCAAGAAGAAGAAGGCGAAGAAGTCGCCTAAAGAAAAGTAGAAGGAAGAGGAAGTGTGGAAGTTTGGACCGTTTGGCAACAAATGGTATGAATCACCGGTGGGTGATTTCGAGGAGTTTGTAAGCAGCAAGCATGCCATTCGACCACCATGAGGTGGTAGGTCAAGTGTTATTGTATATTTTATTTCGCATTTCGTTTTAGTTGTTATCCGTAGTTTAGTTAGTATTGTTGTTGTTGTATAATTTTGTTATTTCGTTTTATTAGTTAAATGAACATTGTGGGTGTGTTCCCTATATAACCCTCACGAGACCTACTCGTCCTCCCGAGCTATCGGGAGGTTTAAAGGGCTTGCGTGCATATGCTAAATGCCGCCGTGATTCCTACGAAAGTGAGTTAGGATTGTTATTGTTGTAAAATTTTTCCACAAAAATCAAGGTAATTTAACGCATGATTTGGTAACACTTTCATAAAAATGGTAGAACTAACCACCTAACAAATTTCGATGGTTGTGAGAAGCATGCTTCTACACAAGGGTTATGATTTATAGGTACAACATGTTCGCGAGACAACCATTTTTATGATGAGAAGAAGAAGACATGAGCATCTAGCAACAAAAATCAAGTGCATGCGTTTCCTTTTTCCTTGATTCTTAGATTAGTAATAAGTGGATTGTAAATTGTATTTTATTTTCCGTGGTGAAATTTTTGGGAGGTTAGCCGTGTCACATCCCTTATGTGTTTTAAAACTCTAGTTCTTACACATTGAGGACAATGTGTACCTCAAGTGTGGGGATGAGGGAGTAGTAAAAGTTTTCGATTTTGACCCGTTCATTTAAACACTACACATTGAGGACAATGTTTACCTCAATTGTGGGGATGGGGGAAAATTTCAAAAAAAAATTCAATAATTTCTTTTTTCAAAAGCGATCTTAAAAGCACAAGTAACTAAGTCAACGAGGGATGGCACAACCCATTTGGTCTTTTGTCATGGTCAAGTTCAAAGTAATAGCATGACGGGTACTTAGCGGGTGGTTATTTGGGAATAATTCACCTAAGGAACTAGCATTTTATGCATATCACATACTATATCCTTATACGTGAGGTTTTGAGCCACTTTTATATCATAGATTTACATATACATGTTTCTTTGTTTGAGTGGACCATTAGTCGCGTATTGTAGAACTTGCAACTTTTGATACGTTTGAGACCATAGACTGAATACAAGCACAAGAATGATTAAGGCATTAGGTAAACCTTTTCCTTTTACACCATTTATATATCCTTACCCAAAAGTTATCCCTTAGTAGCCAATTTTTAGCCTAACCCTTTCGTTTGACCACCCTTTAGCCCATAACCTTAAACCCTTTTTGTTTTTAACCCGTGTGATGGAAATTCGATTATAGGAGTCAAGTTTGTATAGTTGTTTGTTTGTTTGCATATAAAAAAAAGAGAAATCAGAAAATGTTATGAAAAAGAATTGAAAATCATTGAGAAAAGAACAAAAATATGAAGTTAGTGGTTGTTGAATAAAAGGCTAAAGTTGTTGCCTCGTAGTAATGTTTATAGTAGTCGTTTCTAATAAAAATCGAATTTTCATCACCTTAGCCACTTTAAAATGTCCTATTTCTTACCCTTAGCCTAGCCCCGTTACAACCCTTACAAAGACCTTATGACTTGTGCTTAGTATTCGTGTTCGGTGGTGGAGAATGATTGAGTTGCAAGCCTATGCGGGTACGTGTTCTAATCGGTTTTCGGCGATCATTCTTTGAAGTGCTAATACATTATGAAAATTAGCCAATTTATAAACCGAGTGGAGAGAACATTGTGAGTGTGACAACCCTCAAATTCCATGTATTCCGTACAATTTATTTATGATAATTAATGTGCTTGACGACTGTGTGGAATCACTTAACTGCTTTCTGATATCTGTGTTATGCTTACACGTATTTGTTAATATACTAATAGTGTACAGAAAGGTCACTAAATAGTCCGTTATATTTTCCTAAGTGTTAGAAAGTAAAAACGTTACAAAAATATATACATAAGACACCTTTCGGATTAATTAAGCACTTTAACGGATTAGTATCCAACCGAACAACCGGACTCTACCCGGAACATAAAAATATTGTCATGGACATTGTTTTTCTTTTTTCTGAGCCAGTTAGGGTCCCCGAATACCCTGACACCCTTTATAATTCACCACACATTAGTAACTAATTTAATTACTAAATTAAACCATCTAATACTTACACCATGGTTGAAATGGAACTAAATTACCCCACCCCCCCCCCCCCAACGATTGTTCCCCCCATAAGGGACACACCACACATTTCCCATTATTAAATTGATGGGTGTCTAATATCCACTAAACACATTATCTAGTGGTTTATTTATGATGGATGGGTCAATAAATAAGAACAAGAGTCCACTACACTCATTCTAGCACTTAACAAAAAAATTTGCAATTCTTTCTCTTCTTGATACTTACGGCCGAGACCAAGCCCACACCCACCATCACTTCAACTTTGATCTTGTGAATTCCACATACACACAAAGGTGAAGGATCGCGTATAAGGAAGCTTGGTGCTTACGGATTGCCAAGGACCTCACCACAACGCTTTTAACCACCCGTTTTCCGTCTAGTTTCTTCCCTAGCCTTGAGCTAGTTGTAAGTGCTTCTAATCAACTTCTTGTTCATGTTTGATGTGGTTAATAAGAGATTTGTCGGATAAAAATTATAAACACTAGAGAACAAAACTTAAAGTCTAGTAAAAATGATGAACATGGTGGTTAAAGAGTAAATATTAGTGTAAAACTTATGAAACTTGTTTTGTTATGATTCTTGGTTGATTATCTAATGTTTTGCTGAATAATATTAATATGTGATGTTGTTGTGGTCACTAAACATGATTAACGGAATCAATCGAACACAAGTTAGTAAGTTAGAAAGTGAAAACAGAATCTGTCCCGGTTTTACAGCCAACTTCAGTTGGCTGTAAACAGGTCATAAACTCAACGAAAAACCGATATTTTGAATCTAAAATATGTTATTATGAAATACGGTTCTAATGGCACCGGAATCGTAATTTTTGGACTTCGTTTACTATTTTTAATGTGTCGATTTGTAACAACAGCTTAAGCTGAATTTTGACAGCAATAAATGGGTGTCATACTTTCAGTCATAACCTGTGTTTTGTGATGAATCGGACCATGAAATTTGTACAGTAGATGACAACCGATGCATTTGTAATTACCCCACTGGAATTTCGTAAATCAGACACTCGATGAATTTTTAATAAATTGTTCCGTGGACTGTGGTCAGAAATACATAAATCTGAGTTCAGTCCGGAATATGAATTTTTATAAAATATTGGTAATGAACCGGACCCCGATATTTTTACACAATAAAATATGGAACGTTTAAGACATCCTGTAAAATTTTGGGAATTTTTGGAATAATTTAACTATTTTATTAAAATGTCCGAAAACAGCCGGTTTTGAATATAAATGCTGAAATGACATAAGTTGTGACTCGTGTGTCTAAATGTCGAGTATGCTATCTGTGAATGATCTAACATGTTATATATGTTATGTGCATTATCGTATGTTTGATTTTGAGTGGGGAATGGATGGGAAACTTAGATGGGTATAAACCGTTAAAGTGATGCATGTTGTGTGATATATACGTGTAGGAACTTTGTGCTCTATTTGTAAGACACTAAATGACTAACTGGTAAATCATATTAGGACGTGATTGACCGACCTTGACCGTTAGCTATACTTAAGAATCTAACCGAGCAAACAGAGGTGAGTTCACAAGGCATGGGATTCCCGGTGGTTTGGGAATAGGTTAAAGAATTTAAAACTAAATCTATATATCCCATTGGGAAGATATATACGGCCATCCTCCATAAAGAGGATGCCATTATTAATCCTACGAATTCTCCTGGTGCAGAATACGTACGTTCGTCCTCCTGGTGCAGGACAACAACCTTAAAACTAGCTAGACAAAACTCTATCAATAAGTCCCTCTTCATATCGACTTAATCGTCGAGGCCAATGGCGAGCGGGTCATTAGTTAATAGCGCTATTAGGTTTAACAAACCTCACACTATGCCGTTCGGACGGGCGTGTACTAATGGACTATGGCAAACTGTCAGTGATGATAGACACTGATGTAGGGCACAACTATTGTTCGTAGTAGCCGATATCATACCGTCTAGTAGTTCACACGGGGAAAGCCCCCACTAATTATGGATACGGTTTGGCTAAAGAAAAAAAGGAAATGGTTAAACATACTTTCAACTTCGGGGTAACCCCCACGGCAAATAAGCCAACGAAAGTCAAACCACGTTTTTCATAAACAACTTAAAACCAAACAACCAAATGTGAACTCACTCAACTTTGTTGTTGACTAGTTGTTACATGCCTTACAGGTCGCTAAATGCTTGGAGCTTGCACGAGGAAGAAGTCGTTGTGGTGTACGGACTGTTATGTTCCGTGCTCATTGTTTAAATCCTTATGAACTATTTAAACTTGTGTTTAGAAACTTAAAACTTATGAACTGTGAACTTATGTTTCGAACTCACGTTTTATGCTTCCGCTGATAACCTAAAATCGGTTTACTTCCTCTTGGTCACCAATCGTATTGTGTTTGGTATTATTTACTTAATTATGTTGTTCAATATGATTGGTGGCTCGATCCTGGTCATCTCACGCCTCCAAGCGGTGGTACTCCGCATGGTGGATTTTTGGGGGTGTGACAGATTGGTATCAGAGCCATTGGTTATAATGAACTTGGTTTTTAAAAAGGGAAAAGTTTTTGATAAAACCAGACTATAACCAGTACAGTGCTCAACGATCCACAACGACGCTTCGCTCCATGTGCAAGACTCGACACCATAAGTGGTATGATTTATGTTATATTGTCGGTTAGATAGTTCACACTGTGCATTAATTAACATAATAATTGCTATTTGAACCTTATGTGCTTACTATTTTCTGTCACTCCACACTTACGCACTTGCGACACCTTTCTTACGTGTGTCCCTTCGATGTGAAGATCATGAGTGGACGTCTCGACATGACCCAGGGTCAGCTGACGACCTGGATCAACGAACGGATTGCTGAAGCCTTAGCAACCCAAACAGGGAGTCAACCCATGCACCCTCAAACACGCATAGGCACCTTCAAGGCGTTCCTAGAATGCAACCCTCCCACTTTCGACGGCACTGAAGGGACAATCGACCTTCTACATTAGATCCGGAGAATCGAATATACATTCGAAGAGAGTGAAAGCCCTGCCAGCAAACGAGTAGAGTACGCTACTGGCATGTTGCAAGGGAAAGCGTATTCTTGGTGGAGTGCACAAGTTCAGATGCTCGGATTGGCAGACGCGAATGCCATCCTCTGGAGCGACTTCAAGGATTGGATTAAGGAAGAATTCTGCCACCTGGACGACATTCTGGAACTGGAAATAGAGTATTATGGTTTGAAGATGGAGGGATCAGAGATTGAGGCGTACACAAAGAGGTCCAACGACTTGGCTTCCTTATGTCCTAACATGTCACAACCTATATCTAGACGGATCAAGCTATACCTCAGAGGCTTAGTCCCGGAAATCCAAGGGTCTGTGAGTGCGGCCAACCTTCCCACAATCCAGCAAGTCGTTCGTTTGGCGCACCAACTCACCGATCAGGCGGTGGAAGAGGGCAAGTTTCCCAAGCGTAACTCTTCCAATGCAAATGCTCTTATTAGTAACAAGTATATTTGGGGTGATCACCAAGGTGAGGGTCCTAGCTCTATACGACGGGAACCGCACAGGAAACTCGGGCTGAACTACCAAAATCAGGGGGGATACCTAGGTAATAAACCGAGATGCCGCAAGTGCCAACGGCACCACAGCGGGTCATGTGCGGAATCGTGTTGTCATCGGTGCAAGAAGTTGGGACATATGGCTAGAGACTGTAGGAGCCCATATCCTACAAACCGGAACCAACGGCAACACCAGCAGGGTAATGAGAGATGTTACCAGTGCGGTGCTGAGAGTCACTTCAAGAGGAACTGTCCGCAGATGAGACAGAAACGTGATAACAGCAGCAACCAGGGCAACGGGAACAATAACGGAGACAATAAGGATAACCGCAGGACTGGGGAGCATGAGTTCCTGAATGGGCAAGGGGAAGAAAGAAACAACCCCAACGTTGTGGCGGGTAAGTTCCTACCAGACAATTTCCTTGTTTCTATTTTAGTTAATTCGGGTATAGATGTTAGAAATGTGTTCCTAAGAGTTAGTCAGGTGCTTAAGCGTACCCCATTACCCATAAAACACCAAACATGCTGTAGAACTAGCTAATGGTGAAAGTCTCGAGGGCGCACACACAGTTAAGGGTTTTAACCTCGTCTTAACTGGTCAGACCTTCTCTATCGATATTATTCCTATCGTACTTGGTAGCCTCGACGCTATTATTAGGAAGGATTGATTATCTCACCATTAAGCGGAAGTTCTTTGCATCTAGAAGACTGTCCGCATCCCTCGTTCTGGTAAAGGACCCCTCGTAATTCAGGGTGACAAGAGTGGTGTTGTCGTAGGCATCATCTCTTTCCTTAAGGCCCATAAGTGTTTGCGAAAGGGCCACACTGCTATCCTAGCCCTCGTATCTGATGCATCCTCGGAAGAAAGGAATATAGAAGACATTCCTATCGTGCGCGACTTTCCTGAGGTATTTCCTGAGGAATTGCCTGATCTTCCGCCTCATCGCCAAGTCGAGTTTCAAATCGAGCTAGCTCCTGGAGCAGCGCCCATAGCCCGAGCGCCATATCGTCTAGCTCCATCAGAACTCGAAGAACTGTCCTCACAACTACAAGAACTCTTGGAAAAGGGTTTCATACGTCCTAGCTCTTCGCCTTGGGGAGCTCCAGTCTTGTTCGTAAAGAAGAAAGATGGTACTTTCAGAATGTGTATTGACTATCGCGAGCTTAACAAGGTGACTGTGAAGAATCGATATCCTCTTCCACGTATCGACGACTTGTTCGACCAGTTGCAAGGGTCGAGCTATTACTCTAAGATTGACTTGAGATCGGGATACCATCAGCTGAGGGTCCGAGATGAGGGACATCTCCAAAACAGCATTCAGAACTCGTTACGGCCATTACGAGTTTCTGGTTATGCCATTCGGGCTGACGAATGCACCAGCGGTCTTCATGGATCTCATGAACCGAGGTGTGCAAGCCTTACCTGATAAGTTCGTTATTGTGTTCATCGACGATATCCTGATCTATTCTAAGAGTCAGGAGGAACACGAGCAGCATCTACGACTTATGTTGGAACTCCTTCGGAAAGAGCAGTTTGTATGCCAAGTTATCAAAATGTGACTTCTGGCTTCGCGAAGTCCACTTTCTAGGCCATGTGGTAAACAAGGATGGATTCATGTGGATCCATCTAAGGTTGAATCGATCAAGAACTGGCCTGCACCCCGTACACCAACAGAAATCCGACAATTTTTGGGTTTGGCGGGATATTACAGAAGGTTCATAAAAGATTTCTCCAAGATTGCGCAACCTCTCACTTCACTGACTCAGAAGGGTGTCACCTATCGCTGGGGTGATGCACAGGAATCTGCGTTTCAGCACTTGAAAGATAGACTTTGTAGCGCGCCTATCCTCTCATTGCCTAAAGGCACAGAAGATTTTGTGGTTTATTGCGACGCTTCCATCCAAGGACTTGGTTTCGGTGTTGATGCAACGAGACAAGGTCATTGCCTACGCATCACGCCAACTTAAGGTTCACGAAAGAAATTACACTTACTCACGACCTGGAGCTGGGAGCAGTTGTTTTCGCGCTTAAGATATGGAGACATTACCTGTACGGTACCAAGTGCACCAGTTACACCGATCACATGAGTCTCGAGCACATCTTCAAGAAAAAGGAATTAAATATTGCATCAACGCCGATGGGTTGAGCTCTTGAACAATTATGAATGCGCAATCAAGTATCATCCGGGCAAAGCCATGTTGTGGCCGACGCCCTCAGTCGAAAGGATACCCTACCTAAGCGTCTACGTGCTTTACAACTTACCATCCAGTCTAACCTTCCCGCTCAGATTCATGATGCTCAGGTTGAAGCATTGAAAGCAGAGAACATCAGGGCTGAATCCCTACGAGGATCGAGGCAGCGGCTAGAACAAAAGGAAGACGGTGCTTACTATGTAACAGGGCGCATCTGAGTTCCACTTTATGGAAACTTACGCGAGCTTGTGATGGACGAAGCGCACAAGTCTCGTTATTCGGTACATCCTGGTTCAGATAAAATGTACCTCGACCTCAAGACTACGTATTGGTGGCCTGGCATGAAAGCCCACACAGCAACCTGCGTCAGTAAGTGCTTGACTTGTGCGAGAGTCAAGACTGAATATCAGAAACCATCAGGCCTACTTCAACAACCGGAGATCCCGAAATGGAAATGGGAGCAAATTTCCATAAAATTTCGTTACCGGCCTGCCCAGATCTCAACGCGAAAACGATACCATTTGGGGTGATCGTAGACCGACTGACCAAGTCTGCACATTTTTTTTTTTGGCCATCAAGGGAAACGGATAAGTTTTCTACCCGAGCAGACATCTATCTAAAGGAAGTGGTGTCAAGGCACGGAGTGCCAACCTCTATTATATCTGATCGTGACGCGCGTTTTTACTTCAGAACTGTGGCAAGCAATGAACAAGTCTTTTGGCTCACGTTTAGATATGAGCACCGCTTATCACCCACAGACGGATGGGCAATCTGAACGCACCATCCAAACCTTGAAGACATGCTTAGGGCATGTGTAATCGATTTTGGTAATGGCTGGGAAAAGCACCTCCCGCTAGTGGAGTTTTCGTATAAACAACAGCTACCACACCAGCATTCAGGCCGCTCCATTTGAGGCATTGTACGAACGCAAATGCCGATCACCTCTCTGTTGGGCAGAAGTTGGTGACATCAAAGCCCAGAACTTGTGATAGATACCACCGAGAGAATTGCTCAGATACGACAGCGAATGGCGGCAGCTCGTGACCGTCAGAAAAGCTATGCTGATAAAGGAAGAAAACCACTCGAACTCCAGGTTGGGGATCGAGTGCTACTCAAAATCTCGCCTTGGAAAGGTGTAGTCCGCTTTGGCAAACGAGGCAAACTCAATCCGCGTTATGTCGGACCATTCGAAGTCATTGAGAAAATTGGCAAGGTAGCCTACAGGTTGAATCTACCCGAAAAACTCAGCGGAGTTCACAACGTATTCCATGTGTCGAATCTGAAGAAGTGTCTGTCAGATGAGACCCTCATAGTTCCTCTCAAGGAACTCACAATCGACGACCAGCTGCGATTCGTCGAGGAACCAGTAGAAATTACGGATCAAGATGTTAAGATCCTCAAGCATACCAGGATACCTCTGGTCCGAGTTCGTTGGAATGCTCGTCGTGGCCCAGAGTATACCTGGGAACGAGAAGACCAAATGAAACTCAAGTATCCCCAACTGTTTAAGAAAAACGCAACCACTACTGAGGCTGAAGCTACCGCAGAATTTCGGGACGAAATTCCAAATCAACGGGGGGGATGATGTGACACCCCAGGAAAATCAGGAAAACAACGCAACTTAGCTAGCTTCCTCAGTAACCACACGCTAAATTTCGGGACGAAATTCTATTAACAGGGGGGAGAATGTGACAACCCTCAAATTCCATGTATTCCGTATAATTTATTTATGATAATTAATGTGCTTGACAACTGTGTGGAATCACTTAACTGCTTTCTGATATCTGTGTTATGCTTACACGTATTTGTTAATATACTAATAGTGTACAGAAAGGTCACTAAATAGTCCGTTATATTTTCCTAAGTGTTAGAAAGTAAAAACGTTACAAAAATATATACATAAGACACCTTTCGGATTAATTAAGCACTTTAACGGATTAATATCCAACCGAACAACCGGACTCTACCCGGAACCTAAAAATATTGTCATGGACATTGTTTTTCTTTTTTCTGAGCCACTTAGGGTCCCCTAATACCCTGACACCCTTTATAATTCACCACACATTAGTAACTAATTTAATTACTAAATTAAACCATCTAATACTTACACCATGGTTGAAATGGAACTAAATTACCCCACCCCCCCCCCCCCCCCAATGATTGTTCCCCCCATAAGGGACACACCACACATTTTCCATTATTAAATTGATGGGTGTCTAATATCCACTAAACACATTATCTAGTGGTTTATTTATGGTGGATGGGTCAATAAATAAGAACAAGAGTCCACTACACTCATTCTAGCACTTAACAAAAAATTTGCAATTCTTTCTCTTCTTGATACTTACGGCCGAGACAAAGCCCACACCCACCATCACTTCAACTTTGATCTTGTAAATTCCACATACACACAAAGGTGAAGGATCGCGTATAAGGAAGCTTGGTGCTTACGGATTGCCAAGGACCTCACCACAACGCTTTTAACCACCCGTTTTCCATCTAGTTTCTTCCCACGCCTTGAGCTAGTTGTAAGTGCTTCTAATCAACTTCTTGTTAATGTTTGATGTGGTTAATAAGAGATTTGTCGGATAAAAATTATAAACACTAGAGAACAAAACTTAAAGTCTAGTAAAAATGATGAATGTGGTGGTTAAAGAGTAAATATTAGTGTAAAACTTATGAAACTTGTTTTGTTATGATTCTTGGTTGATTATCTGATGTTTTGCTGAATAATATTAATATGTGATGTTGTTGTGGTCACTAAACATGATTAACGGAATCAATCGAACACAAGTTAGTAAGTTAGAAAGTGAAAACAGAATCTGTCCCGGTTTTACAGCCAACTTCAGTTGGCTGTAAACAGGTCATAAACTCAACGAAAAACCGATATTTTGAATCTAAAATATGTTATTATGAAATACGGTTCTAATGGCACCGGAATCGTAATTTTTGGACTTCGTTTACTATTTTTAATGTGTCGATTTGTAACAACAGCTTAAGCTGAATTTTGACAGCAATAAATGGGTGTCATACTTTCAGTCATCACCTGAGTTTTGTAATGAATCGGACCATGAAATTTGTACAGTAGATGACAACCGATGCAGTTGTAATTACCCCACTGGAATTTCGTAAATGAGACACTCGATGAATTTTAATAAATTGTTCCGTGGACTGTGGTCAGAAATACATAAATCTGAGTTCAGTCCGGAATATGAATTTTTATAAAATATTGGTAATGAACCGGACCCCGATATTTTTACACAATAAAATATGGAACGTTTAAGAAATCTAGCAAAAATTTGGGAATTTTTGGAATAACTTAACTATTTTATTAAAATGTCCAAAAACAGCCGGTTTTGAATATAAATGCTGAAATGACATAAGTTGTGACTCGCGTGTCTAAATGTCGAGTATGCTATCTGTGAATGATCTAACATGTTATATATGTTATGTGCATTATCGTATGTTTCATTTTGAGTGGGGAATGGATGGGAAACTTAGATGGGCATAAACCGTTAAAGTGATGCATGTTGTGTGATAGATACGTGTAGGAACTTTGTGCTCTATTTGTAAGCCACTAAATGACTAACTGGTAAATCATATTAGGACGTGATTGACCGACCTTGACCGTTAGCTATACTTGAGAATCTAACCGAGCAAACCGAGGTGAGTTCACAAGGCATGGGATTCCCGGTGGTTTGGGAATGGGTTAAAGAATTTAAAACTAAATCTATATATCCCATTGGGAAGATATATACGACCATCCTCCATAAAGAGGATGCCATTATTAATCCTACGAATTCTCCTGGTGCAGAATACGTATGTTCGTCCTCCTGGTGCAGGACAACAACCTTAAAACTAGCTAGACAAAACTCTATCAATAAGTCCCTCTTCATATCGACTTAATCACCGAGGCCAATGGCGAGCGGGTCATTAGTTAATAGCGCTATTAGGTTTAACAAACCTCACACCGTGCCGTTCGGACGGGCGTGTACTAATGGACTATGGCAAACTGTCAGTGATGATAGACGCTGATGTAGGGCACAACTATTGTTCGTAGTAGTCGATATCATACCGTCTAGTAGTTCACACGGGGAAAGCCCCAGTAATTATGGATACGGTTTGGGTAAAGAAAAAAAGGAAATGGTTAAACATACTTTCAACTTCGGGGTAACCCCCACGGCAAATAAGCCAACGAAAGTCAAACCACGTTTTTCAGAAACAACTTAAAACCAAACAACCAAACGTGAACTCACTCAACTTTTTGTTGACTAGTTGTTACATGCCTTACAGGTCGCTAAATGCTTGGAGCTTGCACGAGGAAGAAGTCGTTGTGGTGTACGGACTGTTATGTTCCGTGCTCATTGTTTAAATCCTTATGAACTATTTAAACTTGTGTTTAGAAACTTAAAACTTATGAACTGTGAACTTATGTTTCGAACTCACGTTTTATGCTTCCGCTGATAACCTAAAATCGGTTTACTTCCTCTTGGTCACCAATCGTATTGTGTTTGGTATTATTTACTTTATTATGTTGTTCAATATGATTGGTGGCTCGATCCTCGTCATGTCACGCCTCCAAGAGGTGGTACTCCGCATGGTGGATTTTTGGGGGTGTGACAGTGAGGGATTTACATAAATTGTTGGTTTCACGGGGGGGGGGGGGGGGGGGTTAATCTTGGATAACCATTTTATATATGAATGCATTTTACCGTTAAATATGTTGAAAATTGTAAAGAGTTTGAACTTTTGTATGACAATAGACCTTAACCTTCGTCTCGGGAATGGGCCGTGTATTTCTTGTTAGACCCAAGTGAAAGTGAAAAACAGATTTGCTTGAGGGCAAGCAAAAGACAAGTGTGGGGATGTGATACGTGGTTGAAAACCGGTGATCTTTTATGCTTAAGTTGATGTTTTTACATAGCTTTTAATCTTGAATAGCCTACTTTTAATGGGATTTGTGTTTTACAAGTCTAAAAGAGTTTAAGGAGCTAATCGGGAGCTTTACGGAGCACCGGGAGCGAACGGGATCAACCGGGGATGTGAAATGAACAACATCGGGTTAATCACGAAGATTGGATGTGTTTTGGGGGATGTTAATGTATTTAAAATGAATATATTGGAAGATGGCATGATAGAGGGCTGAATTACTAGTACGTGGGCGAAAACGGTGCGTAAAACGGAGCTATAACGAAGAAGTTATGAAGAAAACAAAAAATGGAATTTAGAGGCACCGTAGGCGACGCCCAAAAGGACCGTCGGCGACGGCCTCTGGTTTGTTCCGTCGGCCAGAAACCTTCGTAAACAGCAGATTAAGCCGTCAGGTGAAATTGAGATTTCCAGGGGCCGTCGGGGACGCCCTAAATGGTCGTCGGCGACGCCACTTGCATTCTCACTTCGCGAAAAACTTGATTTTTGAGTTGGGGACGTGTTATAACATCAATTTTGACCAAGAAACGGGAGTTACACTCTATTTTGAAGTTAGAAACACCTCTTAGAGCCAAGATACACCACCAATTCATCCTCTAATCCATCCATTCGATTGACAATCATTCGATTTGATCATCATCATCACTTCTACAACCCTAATCATCATTAACTTCAATCCACTCATCACCACCAACCATTCCAAACCCTAACCATCATCTCCATAACTTCAAAGCTTCAAGATGATGATGTTCAAGTTCTCAACATCCGTTGATCATGCCTTTTCCACCATGAGCAGCTAATTTCTTGGAGGTTTCACCCCGGTGCAGACTTATGTAAGATTTAGGTTTTATTATGTGTTGATGTTTGGTTTGTGACAACTTGAATTGCATTTGAATCTTTAGATAATTGTCCTACGTTTGTATTGAATTTACGAATTGTCGAGTGAATGATTAAATTTGACTTTGTGAAACGAATACACGTATTTATGCCTTGTCTTTTGATAGGATTTGCTAGTCCAAGGTAACGAAGTGCATCGTGGTCCGTTGTCGATGACGTTGATAGCGATTGGCACCTAAGCTTTGTGATTGTTAACCCGTTAATGAACTAATTCGAGTAAATCAAATTAAAACGCGTAGTAACCCTAAGTCTTGCATTTGTCGAAACCGGGTGTGAACCTTGTTATTCCATCTTGCTTTATTAATCAAGTTTCTTGCAATTGTTAATTTGTATTAGTTAATCAATCCAATCAACTTTGCTAAGTTTATTCAACATCTTTTCAACAAACAAAAACCTCAAAAACAATTTAGCAAGCTTCATAATTGTGACATCCTTTAAGAATTCATCCAAATCCAACCGCAAACCACATACTCTTCGTGGTTCGACCCCTTGCTACCACTAACTATTTGTTAAGGGTAATTTGGGACTATAAATATTATCTTTGACCGGAGCGCGACACTTCGATCAATGCTTTAAGTCAAAAGTATCCTGAAAAGCCAAAAAGGGTACGTTCTCTTAAATTAAATCTACAAGTCGATTTAAATGATCAGATAAGAGAAGCACAAGAATCAATAATCAAGGATGATGCTGAAAAACTAAAAGTTATGGTTAAGGAATTAGAATAAGAAATAGATGGAATTTGGAGATTCCATAAGAAGAGAATGTGGATACCTAAATTAGGAAACTTACGTCATCATATATTAGAAGAAGCCCATAAGTCTAAATATACAATGCACCCAGGAAATGATAAAATGTACCAGGATTTAAGGAAAAATTTCTGGTGGATAGGAATGAAGAAGGACATAGCTGCCTATGTTTCTAAATGTTTAACCTGTTCACAAGTTAAAGCTGAACAACAGAAACCCTCAGGTTTGTTACAACAATTAGAAATGCCAGTGTGGAAATGGGAATTGATAACAATGGATTTTGTTACTAAATTACCCAAAACAAAGAAAGGTAATGATACAATCTGGGTGATTGTAGATAGGCTAACCAAGTCAGCTCATTTCCTACCAATGAAGGAAACTTTATGTATGGAACAGCTAGCTAAATTATATGTAAATGAAATTGTTTCATTACATGGAATTCCTTTATCAATTGTTTCTGATAGGGATAGCCGATTTACCTCTCATTTTTGGTCAAGTTTCCAAAAAGCCATGGGAACCAAGATAAATCTGAGCACAACTTATCATCCTCAGACGGACGGACAAAGCGAAAGAACAATTCAGACAATGGAAGACATGCTTAGAGCTTGTGTAATTGATTTCGGAGGTAATTGGGACGATCACTTACCTTTAATAGAATTTTCTTATAATAATAGTTATCACACAAGTATCAATGCTGCACCATTCGAAGCACTTTATGGACGAAAGTGCCGAACCCTAGTCTGTTGGGCAGAAATTGGGAAAAAGCAACTATATGGACCTGAGATAGTACAAGAAACAACCGACAAGATTATTCAAGTCAAGGAACGACTGAAAGCAGCACGCGATCGACAGAAGAGCTATGCCGACAACCTACGCAAACCATTGGAATTTCAAGTAAAAGATAAAGTATTGTTGAAGGTCTCTCCTTGGAAAGGAGTAGTAAGATTCATCAAAAGAGGAAAGCTAAGTCCCAGGTATATTGGACCTTTTAAGATTATTAGAAGAATAGGACCTGTAGCCTATCAGCTACAACTGCCAGAGGAAATGGCAGAGATACATGATGTATTACATATATCTAATCTCAAGAAGTGTTTAGCTGATGAATCGCTAATAGTACCTCTTAAGGATATAGAGGTAAATGAACAACTCAAGTTTGTAGAAAGGCCTCTACAGATCGAAGATAGGAAAGTCAAGAATCTTAAGCATAAGAGATTAGTTCTAGTCAAAGTGAAGTGGGACTCCAAAAGAGGACCTGAGTACACATGGGAGCTTGAATCTGAAATGCAACGAAAATATCCACACTTGTTCCAGTAGATCTCGAGGACGAGCTCTAAAACAAGGTGGGGAGGATCTAACAATCCTAAATAAACCGACACCCTAATATGTTTTAAAATATCCCAAAATGTCCCAAAATACACCCCATACATGAAAACGGGCCTCAAATATATTAAATAATATTAAAAATAATTAAAAATCTGAAATATAAGTCGAGGTGGGTCGCGTAGACCCCACCCCATACCTTACGCGGGCGGTATGAAGGTTTAAACCTGATTTAGTTTGATTTCTTAAGTTAAGGTGGGCCGCGAAACACCCCCATTGAGTTAACGAGGGCCGCGTGAGATCAAGATAGTTGCGCAGCCCGGTGATGACACGTGTCATCATCGTGGCAAGTCTTGACGCTGACCAGGATCAGCTACGCTTTGACCGGGGATTGACGCGGGCCGCGTAACCCCTGTCTTTGTTTTACGCGGGCCACGAGAAAGACAGAATCAGGCCCTATATAAGCAGGCCATCGGGTTTCATTCAGAATTCGCTCAAGAACGTTTTTCTTCTCTCAATTCTGAATATAGGCTTTATTATACGAGTATTATACCCCCCCCTAATTAGCGAAGTTCTGCTCCGTTGTAAGTATTATAACCCCTGGATACGTATTAGATACGCTACCCGATTGATCTAGGGTTCCGTAATGACTGTCGTGGTTCTGCCCGATGTAGTCATTGGAATGTCGTCTCGGGGAGGGTATTGCTAATGTTAAAATGGGTTATTAATACTAACGCGTGTACATTTGTGTAAATTATAGATTATCACCTGGAAACCCTTACGGAAAATCTAAGACAACAATGTGAGTTGATCCACTTTTTGTAAACCTTTTGTTAACTGTTTTTACAAAACCTTAAATACTTTTCCATGCGAACAACAGTTATTGAGTATTTAGAAGAATACAATTATGATGAGTATGTTGGGGTTTTGTATACAAAATTTGTTACCACCTGGTCAAGGAGTAACATTTCCACAAGTCGGGTTCGACAGTACCATGGATGTTAATTGATATGTCTTGGAAACAAATATAATTGCGGGATCGCCCTCAATACTGTACACTGGGATTTGTTTTTATTTAAACTTGATTAAACTGGGATTCACTCACCAGTATTTCCCACTGACAAATGTTTTTAAAACGCGTTTCAGGTAACAAACTGTGAAAGCCAAATAGAAGCCAGCTGGACAGCACTGAAGGCTTGGAAAAGTGGCAATAAATTACCTAAAAATAATATAGAAGTTTTTATTAAATAAATAGGATTTATTCCTATGAAAAAGCATGTACTATGAACTTGGGTTTTAACCCATTTGTTTAATGTTATGAAAATGTGGTATTTTACTCTGATCAATATTTCCTAACTACGGTCCTGATGAAAAATTCCGCTGTCAAATTAGACAATACAAGATACCACCGAAACTGGCTCGCGGCCGCCCGTTCCCGGGGAACCTGGGATCGGGGGTTGCGACACACCAGTATCTCCACCATCACCACCTTCATTACCACCATCATCATCGCTGTCACTTTCAGTAGAATCACTGAAAATCTTAATCTTCTTGCGACGAAACTTATCTTCCATCATCTTTTTCAACTTCGGCTCTTTGTCGTGCGATTGACTATTGTTGTGACGCCATTTATCGTTTGCAGGAGCGATGTAGTCTTTCTTATCAAGAGCACCTATCATCTTTCTTGGCGGTGTGCTTTCTTTGTACCGTTTAGCTGCAATACCTTAAATATCTTTAGAGAATGCTCTAACATAGCATCTATCTTCAGAATATCGTTATCGGCCTTTGGAAGATTCAGATGTTGGACGTTCATTATCATCTGCAAGAATCTAGGATACATCCAGAACTTGTTCCCTGTCATATGTGCACCCGTTCTCTTCAGGTTCTCTTTCATGTTTGCATAAATATACTTGGAAATACTAAACGGCTTGTTTAGTACCAAGGCCACCAAAAATCCAACCAAATCGTTGCCTGACATATCATAACCAGCACGGCGGTTGCTCAGACATTGAATAAGAACATGCAGTAGAAACTTGTAGCGCATTGGCAACCAGGATTTGTTGGTCTGACCACTAAAGATATCACAAGTACATTTCATCTGAAGCAAAAATCCACGTGTGCACATAATTGGAATGGAATATGGTGCGTTTGGATCATCTTGAAGTTCCAATACAGTGTTTAGAATATCCGGAGAGACATCCACGTTTAATTGATTGACTTGCCCTTGAATAAGCTCCATTCCATCAACTTCAATCACGTTAGCTGAATTCCAGAATTCTTTAATAAAAAACTTGTACACCGGTGTTGAATAGGTAATAGCTTTGTTGATCCGAGATTCCCTTAGCCATTGAGCGATCTCCTTAAATTCAGCAATCTTTCATTCAGGATCAAGATACGCGATCATGTTGTGTCAGGGTTTGGACATGGTTTGTTCTTCTGTTTTGTTTGTTTTCTTAGTCGCGGGTTTGCGTTTATGTTCTTTTGGATCCATTCTGTACACGAAAAACATCCACTATGAGTCATAAGGATATAACACTTGCATAGTACATATATGCATACATGTTAAGTATACTGTGAACAGTAAACATATATATACATACATACTGTGAAAGTGTAATACAACTGAACAACATGAAATTTTTTCTAAGTGTTGGCTCATGAAGAACTGTCACTGTGGCGAAGAACCCCTTCATGGCAAAGAACTGGTTGTTCGTCGCCATTACCCACGAAGAACCAATGGTCAATTAAAGTCAACAAAAGTCAACAAAGAATGGTTCTTCGTTGACCATGGGTCTTTCATCAACAACAGTTACGATGAAATAGGTTCTTCGTCAATTAGGGTTTTTCGTCAAAATTGAATTTGGGGGTTTTTCGTTACAAGGGTTTTTCGTCGATCATCGTTGAATCAAAGGTTGATTCAAAATAGCAAAACAACAAACACTTGTTAGACACAAACAGGAAGATCCCAAAACCTAAAAGTTTAACCGACATCGGTTTGAACAAGAAAAACACATCCAAAACTGTAAATCACAACAAAAACCCAAACCCCTGTTTTAACACCCAAAACAAAAGACCAAAAGATGTACCAATCTACATACAGTTATCATGTTTATCAATTTTCGATGAAAAACAAGGAAACGAAACAGATAATTATATGAAAGAATCAAAGATCAAAGATTCTCCGAGGGTTTTTCAAACATTCGAACAAAAACATAGGGTCTCGAAGGTTCTAATCATGTTAATGGTTCCTTTTTATACCTTGTTTTGATAAAAATCACAGAGAAAAACAAAGGTTTTTGAGTCGGCTATGCGTATGGGGGTTAGCGTGTAGAAGAAGATGAACAGTTGGAGAGGGTTTGAAAAAGTGGGATCAATAATGAACTAGGTCCCCTTTTATGATCTGACCTTCGATGAAGAACTTAGTCCGACGAAGAACTGAGTGGGCCGATGAAGAACCTTAATGGACTTAAACAGTTAGCCCATAATGAAGGTCCACGAAGAACCTAGATTTTTCGTGAAGACCTTGACGAAGAATGGTTCTTCGTCGTGATATGGTTTTTCGTTGACCAAGGAGGTTCTTCGTTGACCTTTCACACACAAAATTACCAAGTCTGAATTTTGAACAGATTTTACAGATTGAACAGATTTTTCTTTGTGTTAAGTTTACCAAATGCAAAAAGATCTTTATGAAGTAGTGAAATCAAAAACAAGTTGGTTTTGGGCTTTTCGGCAGAAAACATTCGAGTTTTGTTGGATCTGAGTTTGGTTTTGATTGTATTTTATGTTTGAAATTAAGATGGAAATGAATGAGTTGTGCAACGGAATTAAGATGGAAACAAACTTTGCATACAAACAAACGAGAATATTGCTTTAATCAAACATTTTTCACAATGAACCGAAAGATTGAATTTATTTCAATTACGATTACAATTGCAATGATTGAATACAAACTCCCCCTCAGCCAAAGCTCAGTGTTTGTTCGTTCAGAGAAGACGATGTTGCAAAGAGCTAATAGAACAGTACAGAGCACTGTTCTATTTATAGGCACTAGCAAACCACTGAGCATCTAAACTGACGTCACCATGAAAGTGACATCTAACCTCCTAACAAACTCTAACCTCTGATCAATACAAACACTGCTATGCTAACTACTGCTATTACAATACATTCCATAAAGACAGAATAAACAACTGCTGCATCCCTCCACTACTGTGAACCCAGCAGTACTTGTCCGGATCAGCAGTGCTTGAACCAAGGCAGTAGATTGAACAGCAGAGCTTTAGTCTTCCATTAGGTCTTTACTTGAGCAGCAGTTGTGGGTCAGCAGTTTGCACGATCAGTAGATAGGAGGTCAGCAGATGTTGAAATCACTATTAAGGGAAGAGACTTGTATGTAACATCTGCTTATTCTGGATCCACTGCTCTGATCCAGTTTTCGCTTTAATTATATGTTCCTCTGATAGGGTTCAATCCCAACAATCTCCCCCTGCAACAGATAATGCCAAAACTCTTCATTATTGTGGAACTTTATTGCCTCATCAACAGTTCCCTTATTTGCCCTTTAAGTTGTAGTTCAAAAGTTAAGGCATCTGTATCATCATTATCCCTGCTAAGTGGAAGATCAAGGAGATCCTGCAAATCTTCAAGACTTAGGCCAAGTGCTTGTTCCCTTGATATTTTCTTCCCTTCTCCATCAGACCTGAACATAGTCAGTACATGGGTCTGTTTGTCAGTTTCCCACTTTAGTACTTTTGAGCCTGATGGGTTTCTTGGGAGATTTTTATTTGATGAGGAGTTTGGAGATGCTGGCCTATTCACGACTGGCTGAGCAGTACTTGCAGATTGTTCCAATTCAAGATCTTCTTTCATCATTAATCTAATGCCCTCTTTTACAACAGCATTTCCAGCTTTTAGATCTTGAACTGTTTCAGCACCTGACTGGTTTTGACTACTTCTTTTGTAGATGGCAGCACCAGCTGGAGCAGTGGTTCTTTTGATATGCAGCTTTGGTGGTCTTTTTGAGACATCTGCTTTGGAGTAGTCAGGCTTTTGTGGAACTGTTGGATCTTTCTTTCTAAGTTCCTCTAACTTTTTGTAGGTAGCCCTCACCCTATCTTCTCCCCACTTTGTCACAGAATTCTTTGACCCATAATCAGCTGCTATCAGCTCCTCTTTCATTCTCTTCAACTCTAAGATCTTATCAGCTTCAAATTGTTTGAATTTTTCAGGAGGAGTCTGCTTGACCTTATTTTTGATCATTTCTTGAATCCTGGCTGCCTCTTTCTCAAGCTCAGGAATGGTCCAGTTTTTGTACATGTGTTTCTCCCCCTTGTATTTCTTGTCGGTCATGATGTTCTCAATGTAGTCTTTTCTCAAGGACTCATCTGCCCTTTCTGAAATTTGCTGACATACATTTTTGGCAAATTGCTCCATAGCTCTGACCTGTGTGAGTAGAAACTGATAGTTTTGCTGAAATTCTCTATCAGATTTCCCTTGTTTATTTTTGATTGAGATATCCTCTGCTTGCTTGGCCTTGAGCTTCAAATATTCTTTCAATATTGTTAGGCCTGGGATATCCTTCAACTGATGGCAAACTCCTTTTAGCTGGGTCATCCTCATAGTAAAAGGATTTGATTTCTTCCCTAACTACAATGAGTTCCAGAGGAAATGAGACACCAGCAGGAGGTAATGGCTTTAGAATTTGAGACGAAGAGAGAGGCATGGGTTTTGGAATTGTTACAAGTGACAGAGATTTTGAATATGTTGGTGGTGGAGATGTGTCATCATCTTTTAGAATTAGCCTTCTCCTTTTTGTTTGAGGAGGGACTGATGATGCTTTGGGTGGAACAGTGGTGATAGTTTGAGTGGCAGTGGTTTGTGATTGACTAACAGCTGTTGAAACAACTGGTGTTTCAACCACTGTTGTCATTACAGCAGATGTTGTAAAATCTGTTGTCTTCTGCTTTTTGGCAGGAAGTGATGGTGGTTTTGATTTTGGTGGTGATGATAGTGGTGATAAAGCAGTGGTTGTGGTGTGTGTTGATGTGGTGTGTGTTGAAGTGATAACAGATGTTGAAACCTCTGAAGTACCAGCAGTAGTTGATACAGCAGGAGTTACAACAGCTGTTTGGGTGGAGGTTTGATGCTGATGGCTTTTGGATGGTGGTTTTGGAATATGCTTTGGAATTTTGGATGGGATGGACTTAGGTTTCCTTTTTGGCTTAGGATTTTTAGTATCCTTAGACTCAGAACAACCCTGCGCATACAGCTCCATGTAAACTCTTTTCTCCTCATTCCACCTTGAAACATCCTTTGCCTCTCTATCCCTTTTTACACTTGCTACTCCTTCATCAAGTGCTTCTTGGATAGTATCAACCTTTTTACTAACATCTGGCACATGAATTTTTCTGGTCATAGCATCCCTTTCTGGTTCAATGTAAAGACCATCATCTATTCCCTTCTTCTTCCACTCCTGAATTTTCTCCCCCTTTTTGGCATTATCTGGGGGAAGTTGATCAATAAAGAGAACTGTTGGAGGAGCAGTGCCAGTGGTTTTGAATAAATGGGCCTTGATTGCCTTAATATCTGCTTGAGGGTTCTTATACCTAGACTCCATTATGTTTCTCAGCTTTTGGACATGTAGTTCATGTTGCTGATCAGCCATTTCTTTTTGTTGTTGGAGAAAAGGTTGGAAGAGGTTCCAGAGCTCATTTGTAGCAGCTGCTTGTGGTGGAGCAGGTGCTTGAGGTGGAACAACAGTGGATTGCATATTTTGTACTGTCAACAACTGTTGCAGCATTTCTTTGATATCTGCAACTGAAGTATCCAGTTTATCAACACGTTCCGTCAATTCCAAATATTTTAAACCATCACCCAATTTAATGGGATCATCTGATTTCCCACTAGCAGTGGTTTTATCAGTGGTTGAGGTAGGGAGTGTACTCCAAACATTAACCACTGATGCCCCTTTTTCTTGGTACTGGGGTCTTCTTCCTTCAACACTTGACAACCTTTTGATGTTGCCAGTGGTAAAGATAAATCCACTCGGGGTTGGCAGAGGTGCTATGTAAGGAATTGCCTCCAAGGAAGTCTTATTGATGTAACCACTGTCCAAATGTAAACCAGTGGGTTCAACATTTGTAGTAGCTGCTTCACTTGGAATACCACCAAGAGTTACTTGTAACTCAAGGGGTGTAACTTCCTCAGGTTGTGTTGGTGGGTTAGCAAGGATTGATACATCAGACCCAGTTATTTGTTGATGTATATTCTCAGTAATAGGTGATTGAGAAGGACTGGTTAGTGCCTGGTTCAAATCGATTGCATCCAACAGAAGTTTAGTTGGTGGGGGAATTGTGGATGTGATGTTTGGTGTAGAAAGAGAATTTGCCCCGGGCATTGGGCTGTGGATGATGGAAACGAGTGTTTCCAGAGCATCATGATGTGGAGTCCCTATGTGTACAACCTGTTCTTTTTGAGAAGAAACAGGAGGAGTTTCGGTTATGGGTTGAGATATTTGTACCAACTGCTGTGAGGAAGAAGCAGCAGTGGTTTCTTGTGACTTTTGTGTTGTCACAGGCATTTGCTCTGGTATCTCATTCTCCAGAGTTGCCTTTTTGATGGGTTTGGGGGGGTTTTGATTTTTCTTTTTCTGTGGCTTTTTGGTGATTTTAGGTGTGGGTTTCAAAGCAGTTGTGCTGCTACTTTGATCACCTTGAGCAGTGGGCTCAGCAGCAGATACCTGAGGAGCAGTGGTAGCTGCTAAATTCTGCTCAGGCACCTCTGCTTGTGTTTTGCAAGGTGTTAACATTCTTGTAAAAGTTTCAGCAGTTAAGCTGTGCATTTGAAAATATACACCTTGGTTTATTGCAGCAATATCATCCTTACTGAATTTCTTTTCAAAATAATAACTTAAAAACCTTGGAAACAGTAAGAATGATTTTGTTTCAACATTGTTAACCAAATCATTAAAGATTTCCCGAGAAAAATTAAAATTTTCTTCTTGAAGAATAGCATATCCCAGATTTTGAATCTTTAATGGTATTTCATTAAAAGAAGTGGTTTTGTTTGAAACACACATTAGGAGGGTATGGAATAAAAACCTTGTTGCAGAAGGAAAGAAACCTTTTTGTAAGGTAGATTTCTTCATCATTGTGTCTGCATACCCTCTCTCAATGAAGTCAATTTTTAACTCGTTTTTAGGGAAAGAAGTTTTACCTTGTTGATCCTCGAGTTTAAAGACTTCTGATATAGATTGTGGCATGATTTGAACAGCTTTACCCTTTAAAGAGGAGTTAATGGCGATCACAGTTTCACCTTGTTTGTCAAGGGTTGCGTTTTTCCAAAACTCTCGTTGGGTTGCTAAGTAAATTGGTGCATCGGCTGTTAACAAAGTTTTGTACTTTGATTTAGCCATTTTGGCAATGATGGAGTCGAAAGCATCTGTGGTGCCGGGTTTTGTGAGAAGACCCAGAAGATTGTGAGATGGTTTGTGTGGAATTTCAGTGGTATTGACCTTTTGAGAGGCCGCTTTCGACAATGATTTGGAGGTGGGTTTTGCAGATGTCTTCGATTTTGTCATTTTGAGGATGATGATCGATGAAATTTGTGAAGAAATGAGATGGAAAACTGCTTTGAGAAGAGAATTTTTGAGAATTCAATTCGACAGTAAAACCCTGTTTTGGTGTGAAGTGGGGGGATTTATAGAAGAAAAAGTGAAGGCTGACGTGGCAGCGGTTACAAAAGTACTGACCACTATGTACTGCCCACATGCCAAACTCTGATGAAATGAAGGACAGTACTTTTATGAAAGTTACTGATGAAGGCAGTGGTTACAACGGTTAAATGGAAGCAGTGGATGATTTTCACTATCAGTGGATAGCATATCAGTGGATAAGACACTGCTTTTGAACAACAGAGTTTATCAAGGAAATGAGAGGACAGAGGATGGATTTCAGCAGTGGACAGACATTTTGAAATGGAGCAGACTTATGAACAAGCAGTGGTTATGGCAGACTTTTAAGGATTTTAATGAAAACTTCATTTTTAGCTATTTTTAAGGATGGATTTTTTATTTTCTGAAAACATTTTAATGCTTTTATTCATAGAAAAACAAGATGTTGCTTGTTATTCCATGTTTAGCATGCCAATCCTAGAGACCAAGCTTTCAAAGGTGGCAGTATCTAATGCTTTTGTGAGCACATCTGCTAGCTGGTCTTTAGTTGGAACATGATGTAGAGAAATCAAACCTTTTTCATAGCAATCCCTCACAAAGTGATGTCTGATGTCGATGTGCTTGGTGGTTGAATGGGAAACTGGATTTTTGATGATATTTTCTGCTGCCTGGCTATCCAACATGAGTGGTGTCTTTAAGGCAGTGATACCAAAATCCAGCAACTGATTTTGAAGCCACAGGAGTTGGGCTGTACAGCTTGCAGCAGCAATGTATTTAGCTTCAGCAGTGGATGTTGAAACAGCTGCTTGCTTTTTGCTTTGCCATGAAACTAAGCAATCACCTAGAAACTGGCACCCTCCTGATGTGGACTTCCTTGTGGTGTTACATCCAGCAAAGTCACTGTCTGAAAAACCTGAAAGCTTGATATTCCCATTAGCTGGATACCAGATACCAAGTGTGGGAGCACTTTTTATGTATCTGAATATCCTTTTTACAGCAATAAGATTGGATTTTCTAGGGGCTGGTTGACTTCTTGCACAAACACATGTTGCAAACATGATGTCTGGCCTAGATGCAGTTAGGTACAACAAAGACCCAATCATGCTTCTATATAAAGTTTGGTCAATCAGCTCATCATTTTCATCAGACATGACAAGCTTATTTGTTGCCATGGGTGTGCTGCATGGTTTACAATCATTCATATCAAATTTGTTTAAAAGTTCTTTTGCATATTTGCTTTGATGAATGAAAGTACCATTTTGCATTTGCTGAACTTGGAGACCAAGAAAGCATTGCAACTCACCCATTGCACTCATTTCAAACTCAGCTGTCATGAGTTCCCAAAACTCTTCACACATTTTGTTACATGTGCTTCCAAAAATAATGTCATCCACATAAATTTGGACAATCATTAAATCCTTTCCTCTCCATTTTAAAAACAGTGTTTTATCAATGGTACCTCTTTTGAAACCATTTGAGAGTAGAAAGGTGGAAAGAGTTTCATACCAGGCCCTTGGTGCTTGTTTCAGGCCATACAAGGCTTTGTTCAGCCTGTAGACATGATCTGGATAAAAAGGATCCTCAAAACCTGGAGGTTGACACACATACACCTCTTCTTGAATTGTACCATAGAGGAAAGCACTTTTGATATCCATTTGGAACACCTTCATGTTGTGGTTGACAACAAAGGCCAAGAACAGTCTTATAGCTTCCAATCTTGCTACAGGGGCAAAAGTTTCATCATAGTCAATCCCCTCTTCCTGTCTGTAACCTTGAACCACAAGCCTGGCTTTATTCTTGACAACAATACCCCTTTCATCAGTTTTGTTTTTGAAGACCCACTTTGTGCCAATGGGACTAACCTCTTCAGGCAGTGGTACAAGCTCCCATACTTGTCTTTTAAACTGTTGGAGCTCCTCTTGCATGGCTTCTACCCAGCTGTTGTCTTTCAGTGCCTCTTGGTACTTGATTGGCTGATGGAGTGATAGAAAACCAGCAAAAAGACAAATATTTTGGGTTTGGCTTCTTGTGAGCACCCCTTCATTGATGTTGCCAATGATTAGGTCAGGCGGATGAGATCTCAAGAAGATTAAATCTCCTTGGTATGGAATGATGGCATTTGTTGGTGAAGGCTGCAAATGTGTATCATCTGAGCTAACCACTGCTGGGGACTTTGATGATCCAGCAGTGGCTTCAAAAGGTGGTGGAATGGGAGGTAATGAAGTGGACACATGCTGACTTTTATCCACTGTTTGGGGACTTTTGTCAGCAGTGTTGGAGGATGTGGAAGTAGTGGTTGATGGGCTACTTTGGTCAATAATTGTTGAGGTAGCAGTGGTTGAGCTTTGACAGCTGTTTTGAACATCTGATGCTCTTCCCATTCTGACAGACTTTTGAGGGATGATGATTTCATACCCATAGTCTGGTGTTGAATCCTCTGATGGACCTGCACTGTTAGTCTTGACAACAGTATTTTCAAAAGTGAATTTAGCAAGATCAAACAGATCTGCAGGATTTGCTGGGATTTTCATTGATGAAAGATCATTGAACTTTACATTCAAGGTCTCCTCCACTGCCTTGGTCCGTGTATTAAACACTTTGTAGGCCTTGGCAGTGGTTGAGTATCCCAGATGATAACCACAGTCAATTTTGGCTGCAAATTTTGAAATGGAGTCTTTTAAGTTCAAAATAAAGCATGGGCAGCCAAATACCTTGAAGTAAGAGATCAGTGGTTTGATTTTATACAGAATTTCATAAGCAGTCTTTTTGTGCCTGGGGTTTATTAAAACTCTGTTCTGGACATAGCAAGCAGTGTTTACTGCCTCTGCCCAAAAATTTAATGGCAAACCTGAATCAGCAAGCATGGTTCTGGCAGCCTCAATCAAAGTTCTGTTCTTTCTTTCAACTACCCCATTTTGCTCCGGTGTTCTAGGGATGCTGTACTGCCTTACAATCCCTTTCTTCACACAGAAGGCATCCAACTCCTTATTTTTAAATTATGTGCCATTGTCACTCCTGAAGACTTTTACTGAAAGGTCAAATTGTTTTTCAACCTGTATCACAAAGTCTTGCAAAATGCCTGCAGTCTCATCTTTTGAGTGTAAAAAGAAGGTCCATGTAAACCTAGAGAAGTCATCAACAATAACCAAACAATATCTTTTCTTCTTGAGACTCATGACTTGAACTGGGCCAAACAAATCCATGTGCAGCATTTGCAAACACTGGGTTGTTTTGGACTCTTCAATGGACTAATAAGAACTTTTATGTTGTTTTCCTTTTAAACAGGAAATGCAATGTTCATGACATGAAAACAATTTTTGTGGTAGGCCTCTTACCAAACCATTTTTTGAAATTTCAGTGATTGTCTTAAGATTTGTGTGCCCCAGTCTCCTGTGCCAAAGTTCTGTCTCTTTGTTAGAGGCAGCTGAGAACAGACAGGCATCAGCTCTAGGACACTCTTTAGACATATCAACAACATAAACATTGCCACTTCTTTGAGCAACAAGTTTTGTTTGACCAGTTTTTATTATTGCTTCAATCTTTTTGACCATTTCTGGTCCAACAATCCTACAACACTCCTTTGTGAAGAATGACCCATACCCCTTGTCACTCATTTGTGAAACACTCAGGAGGTTGAATTTCAGACTGTCTATCAGATTGACATTTTCAAATTTTACATTGCCAGATTGTATTGTACCAGACCCCAGAACTTTCCCTTTACTGTTATTCCCAAAGGATATATCACCCCCTCCATGAATTTTGAAATCTTTTAGTAGGGCTTTACATCCAGTCATGTGCCTGGAGCCTCCACTATCAACATACCAAAGGCTATCTAAGCAGGCAGAAGCTCCCTGCGCATGAAGTAAAAGGATTAGTTCATTAGGGTTTCCAAAGCCAACAAGGCTTTGGATGGGGTCTCAACAGTGTCTGGGATGGATGCACATTGATGGACAGTGGTTAGGTCAGGGGTTTGGACAGTTTTAGTACTATTTCTTGCTAACCACTGTTGGGGGTCTTGACCAATCACCTGTTGGTACCCAAAAGGATGCCTGTTCACTTTAGGTTTAGAGGGCCTTTTATAGGTCTCATAAACGCGTGGAATCCTTTGGTAAAACTGTTTCTCCTTACCTCTTCTGAATTGATTTGCAGGGGGTGCATCAGTAACCTGAACATCTCTTTTGACAGATGTTTGGTTCAGCTGTTTTGTGACAGCTGTTTGAACTGGCACAAACAGTGGTTGGTTTTTGGTGAATTTGACAGATGATGTTGATGGACTCAAGGATGTTTTAGCAATGTACTCATTCTTTTTCACATCAAAGTTTTTTAGATACACACATGCTTGAGTTTTGTGGTTTGTTTTACCACAGACAATGCAGCTCTCAGCAGGAACAATGACACTTGTTTTGTTTAAATCATATGCTTTTAAATGGAAACAGTTTCTTGTTAGATGATTCCTTTTCTCACAAAATTCACAAAACAGGCTATTGACCTTTTCTTTCTTCTTTCTCTTTTTGGATTCCTTTGCAGCAGAGGTTTTAACCTCTGTTGGGATGTCCTTGAGAGGAATGACTTTAGCTTTTGGAGCTTTAACACCATCAATTGATGTAAGGTGCATGGGCTTGAAATTTTCAAGAATATCACACTCATCAGACCAGGTTGGTTTAAACTTATATTTTTCAAGCTCCTCAAAAGTAGAGGATCCCATTGGTCTGTCAAGTGTGATTTTGTTACCAAGTTTATCAGTGATTTTCACTTCTTGGCCATTCTTGTTTGTGGGGATGAACTCAGTGGTTACATCAGTGGTTTGAACAGATTTTTCAAAAGCAGTGTTTTCATCATCATATTTTCTATAACCAACACCAAATTTCACATTGCTTTTAATCTGTTTTTCAAGCATAACCTCATACCCTTTGCATGATTCCACCCATTTTTCACAGGTGATCTGGGTGGACTCCAACTCCTTTTTGCAAACTTGGTATTTTTCTACCATAGTTTGGAGTTGAGTTTTGGTTATGCTCTGCTCTTCTTTAAGACTGCTGATCTCTTTTTCTTTTTCAGTCAATTTGTTTTTAAGTTCTTTTAAAGACTTTTCAAATTTGACTTCATCAGACAAGATTTTATCCCGAAGGTTTTCATTTACCTCTTTGATGTTAGCAAAAGCAATAATGCAATTGTTAGAACACAGCTTTTCAAGAACTTGAGGAGATACCTTGGCAGCAGCCATCATTGCACAATCACATTGATGATTTTCTTCATCATCAGCTCTAACTTCTTTCTCACCTTCTTTCTTCTCTTCCTCTTCTTCTTTGTCCTCTTTGGACCATGGGTCTGTCAGTGGTTCAATCAAGGTTTCTGAATTTTCTCCCAGCAGCAATTCACCAGCAACTGCATTAACAACTGCTTTAGTCACCTCATCCACTATTTCATCACTTAGTTGTTCACCTTCAGTTTCAATCCCCTCTGGTATTGACTCTAATGCCATCAAACAAAATTCATCATTAGAATGTTTATTAGAAGCATAGAGTGCAAAATTTTCATCACCAAGCTCATCAGGCATGCTGCTCCAATCAACAAAGCCTTGAGTGAAAAAGCTTTGCTGATCTGGTTGTACCACTGCTGGAGCAGCTGTTTGAGGTGCAACAGGTTGCACTTGTGCCTGGGGGATAGGGGTTTGAACATACTGAATCTGTGGAACAGTGGTTTGGACATAATGCACAGGCACAGGGGCAGCAGCATAATGAGCAGTGTTAACATGAGCTGCAGGGGTATATTGGGTATAATGCACAGTGCTTTGATTTTGAGGTATAGGGTTTGAGCTAGGGTGAGTGATTATAGGACCAGTAGTTTGACTCCTGCATACCCTAGCGAAATGACCTAGCCTATTGCACTTGTAACACTTGATTTTCGATTTATCCAACCCAACCCTTAGATTCCCATGTAACCCTGGGAATTTTCTCCCTGTTCTTTTGTAGAATTTGCTTGTTCTCACACTAAGCAAAGCCAACTGATGCAAAATGTCCATCTCCTCTAAGTCACTGGGATCAAAATGTTGCAAATCATTTAGTTCAAAGCACAAATTATCTGACATCTGGTTTTCACTGTTTGCAGTAAAAGCATAATTTGCAGAGTGAGGATCAGGGTTGGTAAAGTTTCCACCAGCTGTTTTATCAATGAAATGATCATAATCTTGTTCCTTACCACTGCTACCAGATTCTTCCTGACCAAGAAGAGCTGTGCTACCGAATGAGTAATCATCAGTAGCTTTTCCAGACTCTTGCAACTTCTTTTTCTGGTTCAACTCCCTTTCATAGGTCAGGAGTCTACCATGAAGTTGGGTCAGGGTCAGATCTTTGAACTCAACAGATTTTCTAGTCACAAATGCAATTGTGTCCCATTTATCAGGTAGCGATCTAAGAAACCTGCTATTTTGTGTTGATTTTGAAAATTCAACCTTAACAAGCCTTAGCTCACTGATAAGACAACTAAAACGTTCAAACTGTTGGGTCAATGATTCACCCTTAATGTGACAGAAGGTTTCATACTGCTGATTCATAATTTCCCTATTGTTTTCAATGACTTCTTCGGTCCCCCCAAACTGTTCCTTCAACGCATCCCATAACTCCTTAGCACTGTTACAATGTAACAGTCCAGCATAGATCTCATTTGGTAATGTAAATGCTATGATGCTAAATGCTTTGGCATCGAGTTTGAACTTTTGAAAATCAGTTTCAGTATAGTTTTCATAAGGTTTTGGTATGAACTTCTTTGGATCCTCAGCACTTGGCACCATAGGAACATGGGGACCAAAAACAACAGACCTCCAACATCCAGTGTTCTGTTGAGCAAGGATGTGACCCATCCTTCTCTCCCAGATGTTGTATTCATTACGTTTAAGCATGGGTGGTTTAAAAAGCGAGCCAACATTATTCTTATCATCTTGTGATTGTGACGTCATTCTGGTTGTTTTACAGGCACTGATTAATCAACTTTAATGGTGATTAAACCTTGCTCTGTTTTTCAACAAAAACGAACAAACTTTCGATATCAACGATTTTGAGCTGAACTACTTATGTCAAAATGATTGTTAAATCAAATTTGAATGTCCTCGCTCTGATACCAAGTGTTGGATCTGAGTTTGGTTTTGATTGTATTTTATGTTTGAAATTAAGATGGAAATGAATGAGTTGTGCAGCGGAATTAAGATGGAAACAAACTTTGCATACAATCAAACGAGAATATTGCTTTAATCAAACATTTTTCACAGTGAACCGAAAGATTGAATTTATTTCAATTACGATTACAATTGCAATGATTGAATACAAACTCCCCCTCAGCCAGAGCTCAGTGTTTGTTCGTTCAGAGAAGACGATGTTGCAAAGAGCTAATAGAACAGTACAGAGCACTGTTCTATTTATAGGCACTAGCAAACCACTGAGCATCTAAACTGACGTCACCATGAAAGTGATATCTAACCTCCTAACAAACTCTAACCTCTGATCAATACAAACACTGCTATGCTAACTACTGCTATTACAATACATTACATAAAGACAGAATAAACAACTGCTGCATCCTCCACTGCTGTGAACCCAGCAGTACTTGTCCGGATCATCAGTGCTTGAACCAAGGCAGTAGATTGAACATCAGAGCTTTAGTCTTCCATCAGGTCTTTACTTGAGCAGCAGTTGTGGGTCAGCAGTTTGCACGATCAGTAGATAGGAGGTCAGCAGATGTTGAAATCACTATCAATGGGAGAGACTTGTATGTAACATCTGCTTATTCTGGATCCACTGCTCTGGTCCAGTTTTGGCTTTAATTATTTGTTTCTCTGATAGGGTTCAATCCCAACAAGTTTCAACTTCGGCTTATCAAAAAGAACTTTATAAATTACACTAAAAAGGAAATTGAAATGCGGTAAACTGACGACAATCAATAATAAGCAGTAAAAGCCTGTACAAAAACAAACTTTTTGCGAGTTTCAAGGTAAAAGAATCATACCAGCTTACGGTCTTTGTCAACATGGTTTTTGTTTCGGTTTAAAGCTTTAGATAAGTATACTACCACAATTATAGGTATTGTTGTCCACATAAGCTCAAACTGATCAGATGTAATCATAATTAGGAGATACGATTTACGGTATGAATTATACTTACAAGTCGATTTTCATCCACTCACGACACATTCCCATATCAAGGTATGCACGAGAGTTCATCTTACCGGTGAGTATACCGCTTATCATCTATTTGACCGTATAAAATGATGTGAGATACTCACTTATTTTTTATTAAAAACAAGCCCTATGTGATAGAATCACTTATTGATAAGGAACTTGATTTTCAGATGCATGAGGGCACAGGAGGAAGTCCGTAAACAGGTTAGTACCATCGTACAGACAAAGAGACGAACTTGAATCCCGCAAGAAAGATGTGATATATTATCACTTATTTTGTTTGGACATGTGATTGTTGATCACTTATTGAGGTCGAATGCAATATGTACACGTATGTATAGTATCATGGAAGATCTAGACTTCATCTCCGTTATTTTTCGGTAAAAGATACAACCATGATACCCAGATGATAAGACAGCATAAAGACCGTATATCTCAGAACCTCGGAAATCAATCAAACGAAATTTCGGTACGAAGACCATATGCCAATGAATGGTTCCCACCTGACTTGAAGTCTGTTAGATTTATATCATCCTGCACATTTTAATCTGATTGTGAGCCTACCGATACATCATTAGTAGAGATACTTATCATTTCTCAATTTCTCTTTTTACATTTTTGACCATGTTGACCGACCACACCAGTGAATCTCATCACTTTCCTTATCCAAGAAACTCATTTTTTATTTTCTATTTTTTTTTTTTTTTGAATTTTTGAATTTCTATTTTTTTTTTTTTTTGAATTTTTGATTATTCAAACATAAAGACAAAAAGTAAAGACATATTTTTGGATTTTTTGACTTTTTCACATGTTTTTGTATTTTCTTGAAATTTCTCCCCCTAAATGCGAAAAGGTAACGAAAATGAAAATCTTTTTGTATTTTTTAGAGTTCTTAAAGAAAATATTTATGAAAACGATTAGCCAAAACAGTTTTACTCGGGTTTCACCTTAATGCCATTGACCAAAAGAAGATATCAAAATGTGACTTATCAAAAGCTTTAGTGAACAGGTCGGCACGTTGGTGATCACTGTGGACTTTAACAACATCGATAAGTCTTTTATCAAAACAATCATGTATGAAGTGATATTTAATTTCGATGTGTTTGGTCTTGGAATGTTGCACAGGATTTCTAGTGATTTGTAAGGCAGCATTATTATCAACGAAAATAGAAGTAAATAGGAATTCAAAACCGTAGTCGCGCATTTGTTGCTAGATCCACAGAACTTGGGAGCAACAACTTGAGGCAGCGATGTATTCAGCTTCACAAGTTGATGTAGCGACAAAAGTCTGCTTCTTGCAATGCCATGTGACCAGGCGATTTCCTAAAAACTGACATCCAGCCGTTGTGGATTTGCCGTCGATTTTGCAGCCACCAAATTCCGAATCACCGAACGCGATCAAGTCGAAGCTATCATCCCTAGGGTACCAAAGACCGGTGTCCGGGCAACCCTTCAAATAGTAAAAAATCCTTTTTACAGCTCCCAGATGTGAGGCCTTCGGGTTGGCTTGATATCTTGCGAGCAGGCACGTAGGATACATTATGTCAGGCATCGAGGCTGTGATATACATTAGAGATCCGATCATTGCGCGATAATATGAAGAGTTAATGCTTTCACCCTTCAGATCCGGAGTAATCCCGTGATTCTGCGGAAGTGGGGTACCAATGGGCGTTGCATCAGACATCTGGAACCGGCTCAAGATGTCACCAACATATTTAGTCTGATGGATGAATATCCCAGACTCAGTTTGTTGAACTTGTAGGCCCAAAAAGAAATTCATTTCCCCCATTGCGCTCATCTCGAATTTCTCCTGCATAACACGCTCGAATTGCCTGCACAAAACATCGTTAGTTAAACCAAATATGATATCATCAACATATACCTGTACCAAAAGAAGATCTCCATCCTGTTCTTTGATGAAAAGATTGCAATCAATAAGACCTCGCCGAAAACCATTCTCCAGCAGATAGTTAGATAAGGTAGCATACCAAGCTCTCGGTGCTTGATGTAAACCGTCGAGAGCTTTGTTGAGCAACCAAACCCGATCTGGGTGAATAGGATCTTCAAAACCCAGAGGTTGTTCGACGTACACCTCTTCTTCAACCACACCATGTAAGAAAGCACTTTTCACATCCATCTGGTAGACCTTGAATCCTTTAAATGAAGCATAAACTAGAAAGATCTGAATAGCCTCAAGACGTGCAACAGGTGCATAAACTTCATTGTAGTCAATCCATTCGATCTGACGAAACCCTTGAACAACTAATATCGCATTGTTTCGAATGACTACTCCACGATCATCCTATTTGCATTTGAAAACCCAACGGGTGCCAATTTTCTTGTAATTTTCAGGTTTTTCAACAAGTTTCCAGACACCCAGCTTTTGGAATTGTTGTAGTTCTTCATGCATAGCTTCCACCCAAGAATTATCCTTTAGAGCTTCTTTCCAAGATTTGGTTCTTCTTGTGAGACATAACACGTGAAGGACCAATCATTTTGTAAACTGATTCTTTGATATTTGAATACAACCCAGCATTCTGGTTGTTTCTCAGCTGATTACGCGTCTGCACTCCACTTTGGACACAAAAGCCATTTGTAGTTTTGGTTGCTGACTGGAACTAGCTACAGGGTTAATCCCTCCAAAGTACATTTCTGGATTTTGAGGGACTGTAATGCGTTTAGCCTTCCGGATTTCTTCTTCATTCTTGTTTTCCAGCTTCTGAATGAATTCATAAATATTGACAGTATCCAGAACATCCGTATGCTTTAACAATTCAATGAATGGGCTCCACTTTGGTGGTACAGCATCAGTAAACCTTGCAACCATTTCCTGTGGAGTCGCAACAACTTGATAAGAAAACATTTCACTAAGTAAATGATAAAAATGAGTTGTCATATCATTTAATGTTTTGTTTTCCATAAATAGAAATGCTTCAAATTCCTTCTTAAACAAATCTTGGCGTGTCTTCCTTGTAGCCGCATTCCCTTCTCCTCTTGTTACCAAGATGTCCCATAAGGCTTTCGTGGTAGTAAAATAAGCGAATTGATGATAAATTTCTTTGTGGAGTGCTTGCGTAAGGATAGCAAACGCCTTCTTTTCCAGATCATATGTCTTTTTGTCACTTTCAACCATATTCGCCAAAGTCGTTGGATTTGATCCTGCCTCTTCAAGAGCTGTGTTATATGCCGTAGTGAAACACGTCCATAGCTCGGTGTTTTGCCCTAGAACTTAAGTGTGAAATCGACCTTTCCAAGATGGATAGTCATTCATATGATTTAACTTTAGCAGGAGATTGTTGCTACCCGTTTCACTTTCGCTCAGTAGCAAGCTTTGAATACTTTGATTTTGATTTGCTACGCATGCCCATTGACTTGCAGTAATTGTTTGTTGTGGCATCATATTTTTAATCCAAGACATTACGGAGGTCGGATCCCATGGACTAGTACTCATATTTGATGTATGAATGAGAATACCTGGTCACAATCTTGAAATGAAACAGTCACAATCTTGAAATGAAACAGTTAAATAGGTTTTGCAAAGCTTCTGTTAAAAATCTACAAGTCACACCCACGAAGAACTAGGTTCTTCGCAAAAGACCAGATTTGACGAAGAATGGGTTTTTCGTCAAAAACAATCACTACGAAGAATCAGATTCTTCGTCAACAACAACTCCACGAAAAACTGGTTTTTTGTCAACAACACATTTACGAAAAACTGGGTTTTTCGTCGAAGACAATTTGACGAAGGACCTGGTTTTTCGTCGCTGAGTTCTTCGTTGACTATCAGACACAGAAGGTTGTTGAGATATTTTCCAAAAAGCAAATCTTATCCCTTGTCCTGACACAAACACCTTTTTCAACCTAACAACATGCTGTGACACTTTGATTCACCAACCCACCATCATGTGTACCAATTTTTCAAACAAGTATTTTTTATGATATTCAAGAACACTCTGAAGATATGAAGTTTCCGGCCAACTTTTTTTACCAGAGACTTTTTCCGAACACGAAGTTTGCTAAATCTTTCAACAAAAACCAAATCTTGAACATGTAAACATGAAATATAACAAGGTTTTCAATAAGACTTATAGCAAAACAACACGATTTTCACTGATTTTAAAGACTTTTTCCAGAAAATATAACCCTTTTCAAGAACAAAAATCTGAAAAATATGAAAACAACACTTGTTTCAAACACGATAATGTTTGGTTTTAAACAAGGAAAAGAGCCAAAGCTCTGATACCACTTGTAGGTCCTTTTTTATTGGAGGATCGATTACGAAACCTAGTCCTTGTTTATCACAAACACAATCACGAGTGCCGAATCCCCGTGACGATGCAAACCAAACAAAGTATAGCAAAGACACAATGTAACCAAAGATTCACTGTCTATTGATTAACTGGATGAGAACAGATTATAAACACATACACACAATGTTTGATAATACTCTCAGTAGGTTATGCTCTCATGCTGAACACAGAAGACAAAGTGTGCTATTTATACTGCGGCCCAGCCCACTACACTACGAAGAATGTAATTGGGCTTACGAAGAACCTAAGCCCACGAAGAACCAGGTTCTTCGTGAACTGTTTGTAGGACCGTGTTTCGGGACCGAAACCATGATTAGTGAGTGATTATGTCCAAGACGGGAGAGATTAGAGATAAACAAACAACTTCTTTGTATTAATCCGATAGTATAACACTACAAATAGTCCCGATTACAAGCTAACCGAACTAATACCAAAGGAGTATACATCCGGGGAGAGACCAAGTGGTGATCTCCCCCAAACCAAACAACTCACTGTGAACTCTCTCAAATGAGCTCACTCACTCCAACTCTCTGGTTTGCAAATGAACAAGGGGTTGGTATTTATACCCACACCAACTTGTCTAGCAAACACACACGGTCAAACATATAACCCTCTCGTTTGACCACTTCAAACGAGCGGGTCAATACACGTTCGTTTGACTGTTTCACTAACTATTACATATTCAGCATAAAATAAATCTAATCTATTCGACAAGCATCGGACACAAAATCTGCATCAACAAATTCCCCCTTGTCCGTTGCTGTCGAATGCTGAAAATGCAACTGCAATCGATCTTCAGTCAAGTATTTATCTTCTCTGTGTTAATAAATTCCCCCTTGACCGATGATCCAGGTAAGTAGTATCTTGACGCTCCTTGTATAATATTTCCCCCTCAAAGTACGTGTATCCGTGTTGGGTGTTGTGCAATTTCCTCACAAGGCTCAATTGACCGATCTTCCGTTGATCTTCCAATACTCCAACCGGCATTTAATAAGGGTTCCATTCTTTAAAAACTGCATCAAGTCTTGATCTGTCATAAGACAAACTCTACCACCTGTGATTGCGTTTAGAAATTTACCGAAGAAATTCAACATACGAAAATTTTTATTCCCCCAATTCTTTGGTAAGATCTCTAAACCTTAACAGATTCTCTCCACTTCAAAGAAACTGCCGTCAATCTCACAGAACAAATTCTCTCCACTGAATAGAATTTATCTTCAAATGTTCACCAATTCCCTCCACTGAGCGGAACTGTCGTCAATCTTCACTGAGTGTTCTCGGTTGTTCGAAAAATCACGAAAACGACTTTCTTCTTTGCATATTCTAGTTGAATAAGAACGTCCCCTAGTACCCTGTAGGATCCGACTTGTATCCCTCCAAAGACTTTGTGAACTCGTTAGGACCGGTATTGACATTCCAGGTTCATTCATTTGTTACCAAATGCGAGAATATGACACTAAACAAAATGCTTTCTTCTTTGCATATTCAAGTTGATAAAGAAATTTCCCCTAGCACCCCGTAGGATCCGACTTGTATCCCTCCAAAGACTTTGTGAACTCGTTAGGACCGGTATTGACATTCCAGGTTCATACGTTCGTTTTCAAATGCGCGAATATGACAATAAACAAAATGCTTTCGAACATTTACGAATAACCCATAACAATCATAAACGTGCGGAAGTGAACATACCATTTTTGGTTTTTGGCCCATAGTAGTCAAGTCACCAAATTTGACGTTTGCATCGGTAACCGTGACTACCCCACATTTTTCAAAATATCATCATCTTTTGTTTTCATCATGCCGCATCATCCCGCGCTTTCCCGAACCCGTACAAATTTGAAGTTTACATGTAGAAGTGCGGTTCAAATAAATTTTGTGAACACCCGACCCCACTTTGCAAATCACTTAAAATTCTTTTCATAACAAAAAGCTCTGCATGTCCTAGTAAATATGTAGTGTAGTATAGTTAGCCCCAATAACAAGCCCTATACATACAAATATGTCAGCCGTTGAAAAAAGTCTATCACCAAATTCTTTAATGGTCATGTGAGCCCCAAGCAAAAATGTGACTTCAAAAGTTAAAAAAAAATCACGTGAGCCCATATGCTTTTGACCCAACTTTGGTTCAACCTACCATTTAATATATTAGAAAGTAAAACCCTTTTCTGCAAACATCAGTTATCCCTATCTTCTTCTTTGATGAACAATAGCTCTCTCTCTCTCTCTCTCTCTCTCTCTCTCTCTCTCTCTCTTCGATACACCAGCTGAAACCCAAAAAAAATTACTTGAACTGCCTCCACCATCATCTACCCTGTTTCAGTCAAACAACATCAGTTGGCACTCTCAAAGACCAACCGACATTGGTCAAACCCCCAATCTCCTCTTCGTAACTCAGCTTCCAGCTCTGATAAATTACGGCTCGAAAAGCTGTATTTGATTCTCAAACAAGGCGTTGATGCTGATTGTGTGACAACTCGTACTTTCAAGGGCTTTGAACTAGCTCTTGCCATTTTTGTGTTGCATTGTAATCCAGAATACATGATTTGAAGCGAATATTTTTAGTGGATATTTGTATCATGTGTATACGAGGTTGATCAAATGAATTACTTGTTTGGTTGTGGGTTAGTATTGACGTATTATGTTGAGTCGCACACTTCTCCTCGACCGCACATCTCTACGGTGGTGGGCATATTCTCGGCCCAAACACCCCTTTCGGTCGAACGGTTCAACAAAGCCCAGTAGCTAGGCCCAACCCCTACTTGTACGTTTACATCTATCTAGTTAGAAGGGTTGGTTTTTTTTATATAACACTTCAAACACAAAATATGCAAACCCTACCTCCCTCCTTCCTTTTGATCGGCGACAACCTTCTCCTTCATTCGAAGCCCTTCTCCTCGTTTCAACACATTCCCTCGCACTCAATCCTTTTCAGTTAGTAAGTTTACCCTAGTCTTGATTTATATATTACTCGTTGGTTGTTCACGGTCATATACAATCTTATCGATTCAATTGTATGTGTGTTTATGATTTGTGTATAACCTAGGGTTGTGCTAGGAACAGGTGTTGATCGAATAGGGTTGATAGAATAACTAGGGTGGTTTGTTAACGATTTACTTGAATATATGATTTTGATCCATCACTGGTGTTAATCGGTTTGGTTAGGGTAAGTTAAATTTCAATATGCATGATGATGAACAGTGGGATTACTCCCTTGAGTCCAAGGTTAGAAGAGGGATTCATAGTCTGAGTTTACTAAACTTTTTGATGTCCGAGTTAGTTAATACATGTTTCCAAGTTTCCATATAAGCACGTCGGGTCCGAGTTTAATTGTGTCCGGGTTCTTTGATGTTGTATGGTCAGGATTTTTGAAATATAATGTGTTCCGAGTTTTTGTTTTTGATTATTTCCGAGTTTTGGTTTGAGTTTGTTCTGATCAGAGTTTATTCATATATGTATAAGTGATCCGAATATAGGAATGTATATGGTCTTACCTCGGCGAAGCTTAATCATTCGCGACGAACCTTGATGTATGTGAAAGTGTTTGAAATCTTATCATGCATGTGCAACATGTACGTGTGAATGTGTGCAAAAGTGTTTGAACTCTGTATCATGCATGTGCAATATGAACATGTGAATGTTTGCATAGGCTTGCACAACTGACTTTGTAGGTGTGGCATTTGAATTGTGTACTTGTGAATTGTGGTGGGAGTATACATTAAACAAATACCATCGACTAAATCCAAATACTGTTAACGGGTTCTCATAAATTTAATTAATGGTGAGAAATCTCTATTTTATGTTGTTACATTTAAAAGGGTTTTATTAACAAATACCCTTGAATATAAATTTAGATAAGGTAATCGTATATCTTATTTTATTTTAAAAACCTATATCAGTTCACGACGAACCATGTAGGTTCTTCGTCATGGCCATCCTCGACGAAGCTTAGTTCTTCGCCGTGAGGACTCTTCGCCGCGTAGGTGAACAATAACAGTTGGAAAGTATGTGTTATTGGATAATTGGATTTTTAAATGCTATATGTTGCATGGTAACAAGCTGTTTAAGAATTAGAGATCTAATCTGCTTCGTGTGAGTAAAAACTCTTATGTTATATGTTGTAATTGAGTCATTCACATGATTTGTGGATTCGTATGAGAATAGGATATGTGCTACATGTTGTACGGTGATCATTGTGATAAATGCAATCCGGAATAATACGTGTTTCCTTATGAACCTGATGTTATTGGCAACTATTGTTGGAAACATGAAACCGTGTTATAAACGTGCATGAGATCTAAATGCTTGCTATGTGTTAAGTGACAATGGTATTACGTGTGACTTGTTGAATACGTGAATTGGATATGTATTTACGAAACTGACTATCCTTGGTAACCACGGTAGGGTTTGGTTGACCAACTTGGAACGGGTAAAGTAACTTATCAATCCGAGCAATCTAAGGTGAGTTCATCTCTCTTGAGCATGCGCCCCGGTGGTTGGGATAGTCAGTGGGTATCCCGGGGAGGGATAAGTCTTTTGGGTAAAAACGGGAATGTTGGATAATATACTCTTCCTATCACCTTTAAATTCCCTCCGTGTTGTTTGGTTACCGGGGAGGTAACATGGTATTAGTTAGTAGCGCTACTTAGGTTTGGCAACCTCACCCCGTACCTGGGAGGACGGGTGTTGAACTAATGACCTAGTCATGACCAATGCTTTGATAGGAGCATTGGAGAAGGGGCAATGTAAATCAGAAGCCGTCTTGTATTCGAGTTATTATCAACATTACTTTCGGAATTAAATTCAATGGATTAACTAAACACTTGGTAACCAACGTTTTCGTAAAACTATGAACTCACCAGCGTTGTCTGATACACTTGTTGCATGCTCGCAGGTCGTTAGATATCTTGGATTAGGGAACTTGTTGTCTGGAGTAGCTGGAGTGGTCATGGGTCAACTGGAGGGATTCATGTGATTGAGTTCTTGATACCATACATTGGCTTTGAAACTGTTTAACCTTGGTTTACTATTTGCTTCCGCTGAACATGTTGGTTTTCGTTTAAACTTGTTGATGGTATTTTTCATTAATAATTGAGGATTTTATTTATAACTTGAATGGGTTCACTGTAATTAGTGGCTCGTTGTTGGTTCGTCACACGCCTAACAGGGACTTTCCCTAGGTGGTATTTTGGGGGTGTGACAGTTTGGTATCAGAGCCACTGGTTATAGTGAACTTGGTTTTAAAACGTTTTTGTTAAACCAGACTATAACCGAACAGTTCTGAATACGTGAATACGACCATGACATTCAGCTCTAGATTGCAAGGTTCGTCTTTCTCACTTGTTGTATACATTACATGACTAGTACACATTTTTTTATGACGTAGCTTACGAACACACACTCATCACTATAGCATGATGGCAGGGATTGCTTGCTTACTTTATGATGCGTTGATAGTATGCCATAGTCCTTCGATTTTTTTGATCTTATTACTTTGATAACCTCCGTTTGACATCTGAGTTTGAGGAACCATTTGACATGAGTTAGGAGGAACTGAGATGAGCATGCAAATCACAATATTATTGTGGGTACACACATAATAATAATGTGGGGTGCATGTGAATCCCAGGGAGGCTTAACGAGTGAAAAAGGGGTTATGTTCTGTTATTTAATTAGTGAGAAACGTAACTAATATATAGGAGTCCTAGTAGTGAATGTCTCCTACTCGAACGTGATATTTTCACTTCTCTCTAAATCCTTACGAATCTCGATGCTATCGAGTATTACCTGAGCACCCATCTAAATGCCCAGTGAACTGTGTAGAATGTTAGGTGCTTGTACGAACGTCCGTGAGATGGATGTCTCCGCGTCGAATGATTGGTCTATACCTTCCTCACCTATCTTTGTTTGTTAGAACCTAGCGCGTTAACGTCTTAGACCCTGAAGTGCGATCACTTCTGCAACGCTCTGGAAACATACCGTGTATTACTCAGTCAACTCGCAAGAACGATGAAGAAGAGGATGAGCGTAATACCTTACCAACCTTAGTATTGGACGACCCTGATTACCAGCAATGAACATCCGCAGTTTGACGTTAATCGAATCTTTAACTCTGGTAAGCGACTTATGGGAGTTGACTCTTACGAATCAATTGGGACATAAGCGGTGACAACTGACTACAGTGTGGAATGTGTGACTACTAGCACAGTGATTAGCGCTTTAGGGCGTGGCACAGAATGTGGAAAGATGGACTTGGTTGGTGAAAGATCATAGGGTACCGTTTCAAGCAACGACATTAGAGGCAACATTCATGGCAACACCAAGGTACTTGTAATAGTAGCCTACAGTATGGAAATGAAGGTGCCTATGGCATGGATTGGCCGTGGATAATTCAAGATGAAAACAACCAAGAGAACGATGACAGAATTGGGAATCCACGTGATCGTAACAACAACACCGGTGGTGGTGCTTGTGGAAGGGCATTTAGGATTGACGTAGGCGACGCCAGGCATAATAACAACATGGTAGCTTGCATGGGTAGCTAACTGCTTCGTCTCGATTCCGTTTAACCCTGATGTTTCTCGAAACCAAACCTATTATGGAACTGGCTGATGGCAAGTCAATTGAATCCTTGTATGCTCATTGGGATGCAAGCTCGACCTTGTGGGACAAGTGTTCGACATCGACCTTCCTTTTTGCTATCCTTGATGGTCTCGATGCAGTAATAGTGTAGATTGGTTATCTGGATATCGCGTAAATATACCTTGAGGGAAGGGAATTTTGTGTCATTTTATACTTTGAAGTGTCAGAGTGGTGTAAGGGTTAGCATCATATCAGCAATGAAGGCCCAGAAGTGTCTACGGAGGGATTACCCCGCAACGTTAGCAACCGTTACTGATGCTAAAGCTAAGGAAAAAAGGATCGAGGATCCACCAATTGTGCATGATTCCTCTCGGCGTGATACACGAGGAACTTTTGGACTTGGTTCCACAACTGTTAGGAAGAATCTCAGTTTGACCTCACACCAGGGGCAGCTCTGATTACTCGTACTCATACCGTCTTGCGCCACGAGGGTTGCAAGAATTTTCTAATCAACTTAAGGAACTGTTGGACAGGAGTTTGTCGGACCTAGTTTTTTTCGCCTTGTGGAGCCCCAGTTATATCCGTGAAGATAAGCCTTTTTGGTATGTGTACTGATTATCCAGAACTCAGCAAGGCGACAGTCAAGAACTGTTTGCCTCGACCATTGTATTGACGACCTGTTGACCAGTTGCGAGGGACAAGCTTCCATTCGAGGATTGATTTACGAACAAGCTATTATCAGATAGAAGCCCAAGGGAAGGATGTTCCGGGAACGGCATATCAAACGCAACACGGCCAGTGCGACCTTGTACACCATAACCATTGGGTTAATTAACACACCAGCAATTTTATGGACCACATGAATTGATCGTGTTTATCGATGACGTTTTGGATTATTTCCAGGAGAAAGGAACATCATGGACAACATCTGTATCTTATCTTAGAGCTCCTGAGGGAAGAGTCATTATGTGTGAAGTCTTGTTTAATGTAACATTTTGATTCGAGAGATGCATTTTGATCATGTAACCAACGAAGTGGGGATACCCGGGGATCGTGCTAGGGTCCATTTTGTTAGGAGCTGATTGACACCAAATTTTCCGTCGAGGGTACAACAATTTTTTGGTTTCGGTGAATGCTGTTGAAGATTCAGCACAGGATTTTCAAAGATCGCACAGCTTAACTCCCTTAAGCCTAGCAGGGTGCTGTGTTCGTGGGAGACAAAACAGGAGAGCGTCTTTTAAGCTTTCGAATCCCAACTCTGCAATGCACTGAGCATCGTCTTCGCCCGAGGGTGCGAGTGATCTACTGGTATACCTTAAGGGTTCGAATCAGAGTCCCAGTTATACACCAATGCAACACGAGAGAGTGATGGCGTACGTAATGGAGTTACAACAAGGGACTGCACAACACACAACCTGCGGTGGAAACCGTGGGCCTTGGATTTAAGTTGGAGGCATTACTTGGATGGTACCGAATGCACTATTTAGACCGATCACAAGGGCCTCCTGTGTACCTTTGTTTCGGAAGAGCTAAATCAGTTAATGGCATCGCTGGATGGAACTTTTGGATGACTACGATGGGTAAACTTGAATGTACACAGGCTTTGCAGCTCACTATCGACTCTAACATACCTGATCAGACTCGCCTTGTTCAAATTGAAGAACTGAAGGAAGAGAGTTCTCAAGATTGACCCATGCGGGGCATGGGGAAGCAACCTTTGGCAGGTCGGATGATACTTGCTACTTCATGGAACAAATATGGACCTCACTATACAACGACCTTAGGGAACTGGTGCAGGAGAAACACACGAGTCTTAATATTCTATTCATCTGAGTTTTGATAGGATGTATTTAAACCCGAAGACTATGTACGGATGACCGGGCCTGAAGGCCCACATAGCAACGCATGAGAACAACGTTTGACTTGTGGGAAAGTCAAGGTGGGATATTAGCAACCAGAAACACATATATGGAAATGAGAACAGACTGCCATGGGTTTTATCACTGGTCTACTTACAACTTGAAACGGAAACATTATCACCTGGATGATCGTTGATGGACTCACGTTACTAGCACACTTTCTTGCAATCAAGAAAACTGACGAGTCTTCACAGCTGTGAATGTTCCTCTGTGATAGGCGGCTTTTAGGCACGAGGTGCCAACTCTTATTACCCCTGATTTTGATTTATACCTCATTTATGTCAGATAATACACAACACCCTTGGCTCACGTCTAGACATGAGCATTACTTGTCACCATAGGACGAATGGTCAGAGTAAACGAACCATCATGAAACTCGAAGACATGCTGCGAATATGGGTGTGGATGATCATATTAAAGATTGGAAGGACACTTACCTTTGGATGAGTCCTACTGCTGCAGACACCATTCTGGTATTCAGACAGCTCTGTTCGAGGCATCACATGAACGATAATGCCAATCTCCTTGTTGGATTAAGGTGGGTGACAACCTAATCACAAGTCCAGGACTTGTACTCGAAACTCTTGGGAAGATTGCTCAGATCGGAAATCATTTGGCGGCAACGCGTAACCGCCAGGAAACACTGGGAGTCGCTGCAGGCGAGTGAGTCATGTTGAAAGTTTCACCCTGGGAGGGTGTGGTACGCTGGGAAGCGTGGCAAGCTTAATTTATGTTACGTTGAGTCATTCAAAATTATGGGAAGAATCGGTAACGTGACCTACAAACTCGAGTTACCTGATGAATTGGTAACGTACACGGTGACATTTATGTCTCGAATTTAAAGAAACGTTTATCCGATGAAACACTTTTGAAACCCATACTGGCACCTAAGATTAACGACAAGTTGCAGTTGTCGAGGAACCTATTGAAACATGGACCGGGTTCGTTAACATAGTCGAATTCCAATTGTGAGTGTTCATTGGAACTCAATACGTGGACCGGAGTTCACGTGGAAACTCGAGGATCAGATCAAAACTCAAGTATCCTTACATGTTCAACGCAGCTAAATCAAATCCTAATGCAACTGGTGAATTTCGGGATGAAATTCCCTTTCAAGTTGGGGATGATGTGGCACTCGAGGAAAATCCACAGTCATCTTGATCTATCACTTCACTCCTCTGAGTTTGCTTTTCAAATTTCGGGACGAAATTTCTTTCAAGTTGGGGATAATATGACAACTCATACTTTCAAGGGTTTTGCACTAGCTCTTGCCATGTTTGTGTTGCATTGTAATCCAAAATACATGATTTGAAGTGAATATGTTTGAGTGGATGTTTGTATCATGTGTATACGAGGTTGATCAAATGAATTACTTGGTTGGTTGTGCGTTAATATTGACGTATTACGTTGAGTCGCACACTTCTCCTTGACCGGACATCTCTACGGTGGTGGGCATATTCTCGGCCCAAACACCCCTTTCAGTCGAACGGTTCAACAAAGCCCAGTAGCTAGGCCCAACCCCTACTTGTACGTTTACATCTATCTAGTTAGAAGGGTTGGTTTTTTTTATATAACACTTCAAACACAAAATATGCAAATCCTAGCTCCCTCCTTCCTTTTGATTGGCGACAACCTCCTCCTTCATTCAAAGCCCTTCTCCTCGTTTCAACACATTCCTTCCCACTCAATCCTTTTCGGTTAGTAAGTTTACCCTAGTCTTGATTTATATATTACTCGTTGGCTGTTCACGGTCATTTACAATCTTATCGATTCAATTGTATGTGTGTTTATGATTTGTGTATAACCTAGGGTTGTGCTAGGAACAGGTGTTGATCGAATAGGGTTGAGAGAATAACTAGGGTGGTTTGTTAACGATTTACTTGAATATATGATTTTGATCCATCACTGGTGTGAATCGGTTTAGTTAGGGTAAGTTAAATTTCAATATGCATGATGATGAACAGTGGGATTACTCCCTTGAGTCCGAGGTTAGAAGAGGGCTTCATAGTCTGAGTTTACTAAACTTTTTGATGTCCGAGTTAGTTAATACATGTTTCCAAGTTTCCATATAAGCACGTCGGATCCGAGTTTAATTGAGTCCGGGTTCTTTGATGTTGTATGGTCAAGATTTTTGAAATATAAGGTGTGCCGAGTTTTTGTTTTTGATTATTTCCGAGTTTTGGTTTGAGTTTGTTCTGATCAGAGTTTATTCATATATGTATAAGTGATCCGAATATAGGAATGTATATGGTCTTACCTCAGCGAAGCTTGATCATTCGCGACGAACCTTGATGTATGTTAAAGTGTTTGAAATCTTATCATGCATGTGCAACATGTACGTGTGAATGTGTGCAAAAGTGTTTGAACTCTGTATCATGCATGTGCAATATGAACATGTGAATGTGTGCATAGGCTTGCAGAACTGGCTTTGTAGGTGTGGCATTTGAATAGTGTACTTGTGAATTGTGGTGGGAAAATACATTAAACAAATACCATCGACTAAATCCAAATACTGTTAACGGGTTCCCATAAATTTAATTAATGGTGAGAAATCTCTATTTTATGTTGTTACATTTATAAGGATTTTATTAACTGATACCCTTGAATATAAATTTAGATAAGGTAATCGTATATCTTATTTTATTTTAAAAACCTATATCAGTTCACGACGAACCATATAGGTTCTTCGTCATGGCCATCCTCGACGAAGCTTAGTTCTTCACCGTGAGGACTCTTCGCCGCGTAGGTGAACAATAACAGTTGGAAAGTATGTGTTAATGGATAATTGGATTTTTAAATGCTATATGTTGCATGGTAACAAGCTGTTTAAGAATTAGAGATCTAATCTGCTTCGTGTGAGTGAAAACTCTTCAGTTATATGTTGTAATTGAGTCATTCACATGATTTGTGGATTCGTATGAGAATAGGATATGTGCTACATGTTGTACGGTGATCATTGTGATAAACGCAATCCGGAATAATACGTGTTTCCTTATGAACCTGATGTTATTGGCAACTATTGTTGGAAACATGAAACCGTGTTATAAACGTGCATGAGATCTAAATGCTTGCTATGTGTTAAGTGACAATGGTATTACGTGTGACTTATTGAATACGTGAATTGGATATGTATTTACGAAACTGACTATCCTTGGTAACCACGGTAGGGTTTGGTTGACCAACTTGGAACGGGTAAAGTAACTTATCAATCCGAGCAATCTAAGGTGAGTTCATCTCTCTTGAGCATGCGTCCCGGTGGTTGGGATAGTCAGTGGGTATCCCGGTGAGGGATAAGTCTTTTGGGTAAAAACGGGAATGTTGGATAATATACTCTTCCTATCACCTTTAAAGTCCCTCCGTGTCGTTTGGTTACCGGGGAGGTAACATGGTATTAGTTAGTAGCGCTACTTAGGTTTGGCAACCTCACCCCGTACATGGGAGGACGGGTGTTGAACTAATGACCTAGTCATGACCAATGCTTTGAAAGGAGCATTGGAGAAAGGGCAATGTAAATCAGAAGCCGTCTTGTATTCGAGTTATTATCAACATTACTTTCAGAATTAAATTCAATGGATTAACTAAACACTTGGTCACCAACGTTTTTGTAAAACTATGAACTCACCAGCGTTGTCTGATACACTTGTTGCATGCTCGCAGGTCGTTAGATATCTTGGATTAGGGAACTTGTTGTCTGGAGTTGCTGGAGTGGTCATGGGTCGACTGGAGGGATTCCTGTGATTGATTTCTTGATACCATACAATAGCTTTGAAACTGTTTAACCTTGGTTTACTATTTGCTTCCGCTGAACATGTTGGTTTTCATTTAAACTTGTTGATGGTATTTTTTATTAATAATTGAGGATTTTATTTATAACTTGAATGGGTTCAATGTAATTAGTGGCTCGTTGTTGGTTCGTCACACGCCTAACAGGGACTTTCCCTAGGTGGTATTTTGGGGGTGTGACAGATTGTGATTGAAAATTTGGGTTTCAATGCTGGGAACCGTGTAACACCTCGTAAAATCACGTCCAGTGATGTATTGACATGTGTAATAAACCCTAATAAAGTCAAACATTGAATATGAGGGACAAATTTTGTGAAAAAATCAAAAACTTTGATTATGGAAGGACTGGAAATGTTAACATGCTTAATATAAGCCTCTGAATGACGTTACACGGTGTTCCTATTCACATATGAGCCACTTGTTGATCGAGAGTAGCCATTTACGTAATTAATTGAAAGTTTGCGCGGAGAAGGGTTCAAAGCGTCAACATGTAAATTATTACCTCTGAGTGACCTTTTAACAAACCAGGAGCTTCATAATGTTTGATTATACTCTCGGGAATGCCAAATATTGGCCATCTAAGGCTTTTATGCCTATAAGTGACGATACGCGCAACTTTGCAAGTTTAAGGGGTTAAAAGCATCAATATATTTAATTATACCTCTGAATGACCTTTTTACGAACCCGAAGCATCGTGATGTTTAATAATACTCTCGAGAATGCCTAATATGGATTAGATAAGGCTTCGATGCTACTAAACGATGATATGCGCAAGTTTGCGCATTAGAGGGACCAAAAGCATCAACTTTTGAATCTACGCCTTTTGGTGACCATTTAAGCGAACGAGAGCGTAGTAATACTTAAACACATGCTTGGGAATACCCATTATGGGCCACGGAAGGCTTGGATATCATTAAATGACATTTCGCGCTACTTTGTGCGATTAAAGGACTAAAAGCGACGAGTTACGAAACTATGCTTTACAGGATCTTTTTAATCAAACCAAGGACTTCGCAATGCTCGGTCGAACTCCCGGATGCCTAAGAAGGATTACTAGAGGTCTTGGTACCTTGTATTAACGCGACATAATAAATTAGAAAATATTGTGTCATTTATGTAAAGTTTGAAAGTTATATAACAAGTGAAAGTGTAAAGGACTGTTCTTGTCAACCATCGAAAGTTGTTTTAAACTTGAATACTTATGATTTAAAAGTTAGAGGGACCACTTATGTCATTTATATAAGTTCGAAAGGCTGATTACAAAAGACAGGGCTGAAACCGTAAATCTGTCGCGTAGACTGATGGGCCGGCTTACGCGGGCCGCGACCCATCATCAGCTGTAGCCAGATTGTTTTTGTTGCTGGTTTTTTATTATTATGATTTCCCATACACACATATTTCGATTCTAGGGGCTCTTAGATGGTATTACAAGCTGGTATTACACATGTTTTAATCATAGAACACCCTAGGACACTTGTTGATCATCTAATCATTCCCCAAACTCTATAAATAGAGGTGGGTTTTTGCTCAAAACTCACACATATCATTCCAATCTGCTATGTCTCTAATTCTAAGAGGATCCTGATCAAATTGGGAACCTCCTTCAATCCTAAGGACCAATTGTAAGTGTTCCTTTCGTGCTTGGTTATATTTTTTGGCTATTAAAGCCGAAAAGTAGAGCGTTTACGACAAACGCTTTAACTTTTAGTTAGACCTTGTATGGTCAAGCCATGGTTCGCAATGAACATGGCTACGTGATCGTAATTAGGTAAGTGTTAAACCCTCAAAAGGGCACCTCCTAATTATCACGTTTGCTTAGTTAATTGTCAGGTCAAGGTAATTAAAATAAAAGTCAAACGGGTCAGTTTTTAAATAAAATTCATAACTAATAATATAGAAGCTATAAAATCAGTTTTGTCACTTTAATAACTTGGTAAATATTAATTGAACATGTCTGGGCATGTTCAACCCGACAATTCTAAGTATATGCTCGGTTCGGAACCGAAAGTCGCAAAAGTAGACTTTTGCTTTGACTTTCAGTTCTGACCTGATTTAGCTTAGTTTAGATATGCCTTAGGGTTCTTTTAGGACCATATTATAGGTTAGTATAACCCTCTGAGGTTATACAACTTGGTTCCATAGAAATCCTAGTTCATTGCATGTTTCCGTTAAATGCTTAAAAGTTGACCATTATGCCCTTTTGACATTAAAACGAGATTTTTGAAAATGTGAGAGGACAAAAACCTTTATTACTGATATTTAAGTATGTCCTAAATGTTTGACATCAGATTATGGTCTAAAATAGAAGTTATGCACGATATCGTAAAATGAAAGCTTTTTATTAACTAATTGGCATTTTTGGCATAAATCATAGTTAAACCCAACTTTTCACACCAAACTTTCTACCCACTGTTATAATATAATATTTTGGGATTTTTAGAAATTTTTGTTAAATTTTAAACTGATCATAACTTAGAGTTCCTGCATAAACTCGGTAATTGACGATAATGCCTTTTTTGCTAATAAAATGAGTTTTACATATCCTTTACATATCAAACCTTTTTTCTACTAATTTTATACATCAAATAAATTATTTTAAACAGTAGAGGCTGATCAAAATCTTAGATTTCCTTAATTAACCCGAATACCGTCAAACACCGACTTTTATGCGATTTAGGCGCATAGTATGGTTTAAAACCATACTTAGCACCTAAGACTTGTTACCTAGTGATGTTATGAATAAATTTTTATACTTAAACAATATGTAAAAGTTTTGAACTCATATTTCCAAATTTGACCCTTAGAGCATTCACATTCAATCCACCATATTTTCACCCTAAATTACACTAAAAAACCCTACAGTTTCTCTCTCCTTTTCAATTAAATAATATTTTTTATACCTTTATCATTATCTTTTCTCTCTCCTCTACTCACAACCACTTTCAAAATATATTAAAAAATTATAGGGGGTGAACAGTGTCCCCCCAAATATACAGATGAACAGTAACATTTTCTCTCTCCTCCACTCACAACCACTTTTTATACTCTTTATATTTTAAAAACACCACACACATAATTTAGTTATTTGGATGTGAATGCTCTTATAGGATATGTGAAATGACCAAAATGCCCATGCGGTGCATAGTTTGGTCATAAATGATTAATTTCACATATATATAATATCTTACTGATATAACTCATTAAGATAAATATTTTTATAGATTATTTTAGACCAGAACATCAGATTTCTATTTAACCTCTTTCATAAACTTTAAAATGACCAAAATACCCTTACGGGGCTTAAATTGGTTTTAAATTCGTTTTGGCCATAATGGAAGGTATCCTACTGATATCATAACACATTTTAACCATATTAACTTGTGGAACCTGTACATGACTCATTGGTTACCCGTTAAGCATATCCGCGTTTGGTACGGTTTATGTAACTATTTTGCATAAATTAACCGAAACAGGTCAAACCTTATCATTTTTACTTCAAAATCCAGAATGTATTTAGTTTACCCAATTTATACAAGTCTTCCTACTTGTTGGGTCTAAAACACATTCTAATCCGGTCTTCGCTTAATCTTGCGTTTTGAACCGTAAACCTTTCCTTAAAACTAACCGGTCTAAGTTACAACTTAAATAAGACCCGTTAGGAATCTAATAGGTTAATAAAACCTTCGTTCCAGATTGAGAGCCCCGGTAGAAGTACTTGCACTTGCTGATTAGAATATACGGCTGAGTATAATTTACATTTTAAGCTCAAGTAAATACTTTTAACTTATTTTCCCTTATACGGGCTTGGGATACGGTAAATTATTTCCGTTTGGTCGGGTGTAGAAACCTTTTAATCGGAGATGATTAAATTGCATAATCCCGTTTTAATCAGTATTGCTTGATAAAAAATAACATTGGGGGTTAACAACCGTGTCCTGGATATCCTTGGCTCATTTAAAAAGCGTAAATGGCCATAACTTAAGCATAGGGTGTAGGCATACACCTGTCTGTTGCGCATGTAAAAGATATACTCATTCGTGAGGAAACTTCTTGTGAGTTTATATTTGTGGTGTGTCGATTAATCTTGTTCGGTTTATTTAACACCGGCCCTAAATGTTGGACAAACATGTAAATCTGATACAAGATTGTTATTAATATAATTGTCCCAAGTTATAAAGGAATATTTGTGCCTTGTGCGTTTAAATCAATTTACATAAATATTTTCAAAAGAGTCAGTTAATTGTATTTACCAGTGTAAACTGACATATTTTCCAAAAAGATTAAGTGACAGGTACTGTACGTAATTGGCTGGTAGCTCGGGGCATTAATAAGGAATCTTGCAAGTTCTAAACGTCTAAAGTCTGTTGAACAATATTTATATTTCTGTTTTAAGATCCGCCTGTGGATCCATATACAACCATTGTGTAATATTTTATTATACTTTCGAATCGGTTTGTATTATTATTACTTTAGACTTCCGCTGTGCATTGAACTGTGATTATTTGACTATAATGATATCAACTACGTCACGATACTCCCCACCGGGCCCACCGGTAATACGTCGAAATATCAGGGTGTGACAGGTTGGTATCAGAGCCAACATTGAGTGAATTAAACACTAGCCTTTTGTGTTTAATCTCAATGACACAGTAGCACATTCCTTGACTTCCGAGTCTAGACATGAACTAGGAATGATCTCATCCCTATTATATGTATACATTGTTTTCGATATTTGTGTATTACAGGAACGTGTCGCCGAGCAAAGCCGCCATTGGTGGAAGCTCTCCAAACCCGAATACTAAGAATGTTAAGCTTCGTACCACAGCCCGAATAAGCGTACGACCAGTATGGAAAAAGGACCTTTTTGAACCCATTCCCAAAAATCAAACCAGTTGAAACCATTAACCATATTTCAAATTCTATACCTATGGACCCAAAGGACCCATATTTCTTTCCTCCAAGTCTTGGAATCCCAAACTTGGTTTATACCAGTCTTGACCTTATTCGTGATCCAAATTATTCATTAACCATAAAATCCTTGGATTCCATTTTTGCAAAGATTCCTAATATAGAAGATATCGATTTCCCACAAAAATCTTCAGTATCCGTACCACACACAGTGAACCAAGGAGGAAACTTTCAGAAATAAAATGAAGAAGAAACTCGCTTGTTATATTTCATTTCTCTAAGTAGTCCCTATAAGGACATATATATATATCTTTTAAGTCCCTGCGTGGGCAAATTTCCTTGTTTAAGACCCGTTTAGGGCAATTATTGTGATTCTTTAAGACTTCCTATGAAAAGTTTCCTTTTCGAAATTTACTTTGGTATTAAACAATATACATATGTATTATGTCCTAAATCAGAACGTCATTTTCAATTTATGATTGCTCTGCCATTATATCTCAAAGAAAAATCTTAAAGGTATAACCTAGCCTATATGTCATTTTAGACATGGCTATAATGGTAAAGCCTTTTTAAGATAATAGATCCTTGTTAACACCTAAGAACGTGTTAGCACTCTTGACAAATGTGGTTCGAGAAAATCACAATAGTCATCTTTTTATTGGATTCTTCCAATTTCTTATCTATCCTAGTGATTTAGAAATCATGGCTCAAATCATCAAATAAAATGATCATATCATAAACATCCATTAGTGATGAAGTGCCTACGGGCTATATCTACTGTCCTAAAAGACAAAAGACAGTTGTAGTCTTTGACTCCTTGTCAAGAAAGGTAATGAACTACATTCAAACCTTAATGCCTCGATCCTATAAGATCATGGCTTATAAATTCAAAACTGTCCTCGTAACAAGGCCTTTTGTGCCATTTCAATATCCTTAATAGTTCATAACTGGATTAACTATAAACCAAAAAGTTTAAAATAAACCTGATTATCAAATTAACCAAATATGGTCTATTTATACCATGGTTAATGAATCATCGAAAATGATGATTCCAAAATAAGACTTCTAAACAAAATTATTGACAATTGTTTTATAGAAAACAAGCTTCAGCATGCCTGAATCAGATGAGGTTAGCAGTCATTCCAATATGAGGAATGACAACAACAGAATGAATATAACGGGTATAGATCTGCAAGCAATGATAGACAATGTTGTCACTAAAGCCATGGACAGACAGTTCAAAGAACCAAGTAGTACTCGCTCTAGAACCCAGTCTGTACCTCATTCGAAGCCACCTTCCAAGACTCATACATCTCATAAGGATGATTCCCATCATTCGTCGAATTAGAGGAGTGTCCCATCCAAACAATTGTGCTCAATCAAGAGCCACGTGTTAAGACCTGCTCTTATAAATACTTTGCCTCTTGCAAACCAAAGGACTTCACAGGAGAAAAAGGAGCCATTGATTATATGACATGGCTGGATGAGATGGACACAGTAGTAGACATCAGTGGTTGTGCAGAGCAGGATATTGTGAAGTTTGTTTCACAATCTTTCAAAGGAGAAGCGTTGGCATGGTGGAGATCATTGATCCAAGCCACGGGGAAGATCCCGCTTTATAACTTATCTTGGGAGCAATTTGTTGCACTGATCAAGGAAAACTTCTGTCCTCAGCATGAGGTAGAAAGGATTGAAACAGACTTCTTGACTCTGGTCATGAAGAATTTAGATTGTCAGGCATACGTGACAAGTTTCAACACTATGTCTCGCCTGGTTCCCTATTTAGTCACCCCTGAACCTAAACGCATAGCGCGTTATATTGGAGGCCTAGCACTAGAGATTAAGGGAAATGTTAAAGCATCTAAGCCTACCACATATAGGTCCGTGGTGGACTTATCCTTATCTCTCACTTTAGATGCAATCAGGAATAAGTCTGTTAAGACTTCTGACGAGAGAAAAAGGAAAAGAGAAGAGGAGAACTCTCATCGATCTGACAAGAAGAAAAAGAGAAGTTCTGAGCACAGGAAAGATTCCAAGTTTAGGAAAAACTCGAGTCAGTCTAATAACAAACCCAAATGCAGTAACTGCAGAAAACATCATTCTGGAAAATGTACGATCGACCCACATGCTAAACTATGTGGAATTTGCAAGACCAAGGGTCACAAGACTTTAGATTGCAAGGAGTTGAAGAATGCGACTTGTTACAACTGTAACGAGGAAGGACACATCAAAACCAACAGCCCAAAACTTACAAAGAAGCCTGAAGAGGCCAAGAAAGCAAACGCGCGAGTCTTCCAGATGAACGCCCAGGAGGCAGTACATAATGATAACGTCATAACATGTACCTTCATTATCAATGAGGTTTATGCTAGAATTTTGTTTGATTCTGGAACAGACAAGTCTATTGTGGACAATAAATGTTGTAAATTAATGAATCTACCTGTTAGAATTCTAGGCATAAAACATGAGGTGGAATTGGCCGATGATACCTTAGAGATTGCTTCAACAATTTTAGATGGATTCTTTATATCCATTAGGAATCACTCTTTTCCTATATCCTTAGGGCGAGCTTTCAATCTATCCAAAATCATCAATATGACAAAGATAGATGTGACATTTTGATCCCCTATCAAAAAAAAAAAAAAAGTAATGTACTAGGTCCAAGCCTTAAATGCCATTGATGGTCCTTTTGTGACCTAGGCTAAATATAATTGATATACATTTAAATAATATTCATTAGGAATGTTCATACCATATTAGCCTGTATGGTTTAATGATACCATGGTTAGTACCTGTTAGGTCATCAGGATGATGAATAGCTGTCGTAGTGCAACTAAGTAATTGTTTCATTTGGTGTTAGGGACCAAGTCTCGAGTATGACAAACTCGGATAAGACAACCGTCAATCGCGTCATTGATGATGCGGCACATGCTAATGATGCTACAATTGTGAACCTCAAAATTAACAGAGATGTTCTCCAAGCTGTGAGAAAGGTCATGAGAAAGGTCATGAAAGTTCAAAGAGTCCAATGCTACTTGCTCCAAATCCCAATTAAAACCACACTTCTTTACTCACGAGAAGGATCTTGTTCATACCTCGAATGCAAAGAATGAACCAAAAAGGAAAAAAGAGGGAGGTAACTCCCAGATTTCTAAGAAAAAGGGTAAACTTGAGCTCAATAATAACAAACAAAAGTCCAACAAGAAACCTGTATGCAAGACCTGCTTTAAAAGACACTGGGGATAGTGTCGAATGGATCAAAAGCCAAGACCGTGTGGCATCTGTAAAAGAACTGGCCATAAAACCCATGAATGTAAAGACATAAAGGATGCAGTCTGCTTCGGCTGTAACGAGAAAGGCCACGTCAGGACTACGTGCCTTAAATCTGTCAAGGGAGGTGTGGCTAAGGATAGAAAGCCTAACAATGAAAACGCTTTAACTCCCCTGATGAATGCCTGAGGCAGTTCATATCAATAATAACATCAGGTACGTTCCTTATCATTTATCAGTAAAATAAATGCTAAGAGTTCTGTTTTGATTTAGATACCAATAAATCCTTCATAAATTGTAAGCATAGTAAACTTTTAAAATCTTCCCATAAGAACCCCAGATATTAAGTGTAAGATAAAACTTACAGGCAAAAAAAAATCATAGGAACCATTTCTTCTTTTCCTGTCAGAAATCTTCATTCGTAAAATGTGCAGGGTTCTTGGCTGCATTTATAGAAAACGACAGCGTGCTGGACACGACCCCGTGTCGGCTGGACACGGCCCCGTGTGCAGGCAAGATCCTGACACGTTTTGTCCGTATTCTGACAAAAGTCAGAAGGGAATCTTTTGGTGGACATGGGGGCGTGTTGACCTGGGCACGGCCTCGTGTCGGAAGGCTGTTTTATGAAGTGCGTCTATTTTTAAGGAACTTTTCCAGATCGGGCGGTTCCTTACTGGATGGAACAACCCCAAAGTGCCTAAGATACCTTAATTATTCTAGATTAAGACGAGAACGCAAGAGGTTGTCGGTGAGGGTGATTCCTATGCTATATGTAGGTGGACAAGTCCAACCCTTTTTCGGGCTCTCGTTAAAGAAGGTGTATGTCGAATCGCTCATGTCTATGTATGCATCAAACGAAGTTGATGGGGAGTCCTTCACGGCACAATCGACACAGGGACGACTATCGCTCAAGTCCTCGCTAGAGTTAGAAGTATCGTCGGAAACAACGAAGTTGTTTGAATGCGGTTCCAACCTTTCTTCTCGGCTATCATCTTGGAAAAGATTATTGAAATCTTTCCTAAGTTCTTTTAACCAATCAATAATTAGATCTTCTAGTTGAAATAATTCATCGAGAAGCATTTCTCCTAGAATATCCGGTTGGGAGCATTCGAGGGAGAGATAAGGATTATTTTTACTTTCGCCCCTCTTAAGGATACTAGGAAACGATGGGTCTATATAGTGGGGTTTATAATTTAGAAAATAACATTCTAATTCCTTATGGTTACCACCACATAATTGACACCACATTGTATCATAAGAGTGCCGAAAGTAAAAAGTATCAGTATCACTCTTGTTTGTGTCAGAAATTACCAACCGTCGGGATCTTACGGTTCTGTTTTCAGTAACTGAAACTTGGGCACGGGGGCGTGTTGAATGGGCACGGCCCCGTGTTCAGCTTACTGTCTGACTTAAAACAGGATTGCCAGTTCCAATGATTGGGCACGGGGCGTGTTCAGCGGGCACGGCCCGTGCTGAGTTCTGCAGACGCTGAAAAATTAAGAAAAATCCTAAAAAAATGAAAAATAAGAAAAACAATTAGGCCGTTGATTCCTAACTTTCTTAAAATCCTTGTGTCCCCGACAGCGGCGCCAAAAACTTGATGCGTGTGAAGTGTTATATATATTAGGTGTATATTTTAAGCCCCTTTAACACTTATTTTTAGCCAAGTTTTAAATTTATAAAACACGATATTTTACTAACACTAAACACACATATGGGCAAGTGCACCCATCGTGAGCGTAGTATAGTGTTGGCAAGATACCGAGGTCGTCCAAGGACACAAGAGCTTTTAGTACCGGTTTATCCTCAACGTCTAATCAAAATAAAAAGTTTAGAAAAATGTTTTAAACTAAGAAAAATAAAAACTAACTAAAATGCTGAAAATAAAAATAAAAAGAAAAAAAGATAGACAAGATGAATCACTTGGTTTCGACTCGTATCTAGTGTAACCTTTGATTATTTCCGCACTTTTGCACTATTTTAAGAGATTATCTTAGTTATTGTAGTAGGCCCCTCTTTTGGAGGTGACGTTACCCTCACCCCAGTAGTTTGAGTCAGCAAGGATACAATCCTAAAAGGGTAGATTATTGAAAGATAATTAATTAAGTTATTAATGAAAATTATGGTAGGCCCCTCTTTTGGAGGTGACGTTACCCTCGACTAAGTAGTCTGAGTCAGCAGGGATACAGTCCTAAATAGCCGGGTTATAGTATTAATAGTAGTTAACTTATGAGGGGATCAAAGAGTTTGGACCCCCGCCATCCAATACCGTGAAGTATTGAAGGAGGTCCTACTAAATTTGACCCAGGTCCATTACAGGACCTCTAAACGCTGAACAATGGCAAGACCTTTACCAAACCGTTCCCTTAACCCCCGACCAGGTAGCCAACATACCTCCATATAGACCGTGGAGATATGAATGGTGAAAATCTTTTATTTTATATAGACAGTAAAATAATGCCAAGACACCACGGACAAACGATAAGGAAAGATCACCTTCAACATAAGCAACTAGTTATTAAAGTCATTAATACAAAACCAAGTAAAAAGTGCGAAAAGATTAGAAATAAAAAGTGTTACACTAGACACTTTGTCTTCACCAAGTGAAGTAAGAGACTTAGGCAAACATGGCCTTGATTGTCAAGAACTCTTACGATCAATCTTGGATCCCGAGACGACTCACACACTCTATGATGGACAATGGATGATGGTGGTGGATGATGGTGTTATGGTGGTGGTGGGTGGTGGGTGAAGTGTGAGAGAGGTAGTGTGCCAAGGGATGGTTTGAGCTTGAGCCAAGCACTCCTATTTATAGGCTGAACAGAAGCTCGGGCACGACCCCGTGTCTAGTGGGCACGGCCCCGTGTCCATATCCTTCTCTTTCTTCATTTAATGCAGCTTTGTCTTATTAGTTGACCACGCCCCCGTGTCCGCTGAGCACGACCCCGTGTGCAGAAGAATCTTTGTACTATGAAGATTTGCCTGGATTGTGCGAATCTTATAGTTGACCACGGCCCCGTGTCTGCTGAGCACGGCCCCGTGGTGGGCAATAGAAGCTTCTACCATTTTGTCTTTTCTGTTGACACTTGGGCACGCCCCCGTGCTGGCTGAGCGCGGGGCGTGTTCAGTCTTCTGTTGTCTTGTTTTGCTTGGGAAGATGCTGTCGTGGGGTCGGGCATGTCACGTCTTGTTCCTTTTCGTGTATTTATGTTAGATTTTGATGTCTTTTTGCTTCTTTTGTTAATTTGAGCTCATTTAATCCTGAAAATACAAAAGGAAGACAAAAGCACCCTTTTTCCAACATTAGTACTAAAAAAGGGTTAGTTTTATGCCACAATTGATGTAATTTATATGTTGCATTTTGAACACATCAGTATCCATGGACTCGTAAAGTAAATGTGTCACAGGAAAGGATAGATGAACCGAAGTTTGAGATTTAGAATATCTCTGTAATCTCGATGTGACTTGATTTTCTTCTCCAAGGAACCACTCTGTTGATTTCCTGAGAGGCTAGTAGGGTTAGGGTTTATATCCCACCTATAGTTGCATCTATTGTAAAGCCCCATATGGTTAGTACCAACAGAATGGAATAACTTAGAGTCAATCAGAAAAGCTTTTAGAGAAGATTCCATAAAGCCTAAATCAAAATTCTGAAAGCTCCGGTATTATTAATTAAGAAAGACGGTTCATTTTGCTTATGCATTGATTACCGCAACCCTATTTAGGCAACAATTAAGAATCTCCATCAGCTGCCCAGGATCGTCGATTTGTTCGACTAACTGTGAGGATTAGTTATTCCTTAAGATTGATTTAAGCAGGAGTTGGAATAACCATCTCACCTTAAAGAAGCTTTTCTATAACAAATAGTTGTTATATAATTATCAAGGATGCTCCCTTGGAGACCTTGTATAGATGGAATGTCAAACGTCCGTTTGATGGATGTGACTTTGGTAAGTCTAATTATCAGGATCTAAAAGTTACCCTGGAGATGGCGGATAAGATCATATAAATTTATGATCGTCTAGAAACTGCCAGTAATCGGCGGAAAAATCAATAATTGATGAAAGTCGCAAACCTCTTAAGTTCTTGATAAGGAATAAGATTCAACAGAAAATATCACCCTTGAAGGGTGTGCTGAAATTTTAATACAACATGCTAGTTAAGCTATGGATATATAGGATCATTCGGGAAAATCGAATATGTCAAGATCGGTAGCCTATAAGCTAAAACTTACCTAAGGAGCTTGATGGTAATCACAATGTGTTTCACATTGATGATTTCAGGATATCTCTAACCGTTAAATCAATAGCATTATCACCTAGCAATAAGCAGATTAATGAGATCTTATGGTTTATTGAGAAACCCGTATCGATTAAGTATCGATAGGTTAAGAAGCTCCGAAAGAAAGTATGTACCTATTGTATAGGTCAACTAAGATGCCCTTAGAGGCCCAAATATATTGTAAAGGTTAAGCCCATTATACGACAGAAGCTACTTCCATCATTCTGAGCAAATCTCGAGGTCGAGATTTCTTTTAAGGGGGTGAGGATGTAACACCTCATAAAATCACGTCCAGTGATGTATTGACACGTGTAATAAACCCTAATAAATTCAAACGTTGACTATGAGGGACTAATTTTGTGAAAAATCAAAAACTTTATTTGCCATCTAAGGCTTTTATGCCTATAAGTGACGATACGTGCAACTTTGCAAGTTTAAGGGGTTAAAAGCGTCAATATGTTTAATTATACCTCTGAATGACCTTTTTACAAACCCAAAGCATCGTGATGTTTAATAATACTCTCGAGAATGCCTAATATGGATTAGATAAGGCTTCGATGCTATTAAACGATGATACGCGCAAGTTTGCGCATTCGAGGGACCAAAAGCGTCAACTTTTGAATCTACGCCTTTTGGTGACCATTTAAGCGAATGGGAGCATAGTAATACTTAAACACATGCTTGGGAATACCCATTATGGGCCACGGAAGGCTTGGATATCATTAAACGACATTTCGCGCTACTTTGTGCGATTAAAGGACTAAAAGCGACGACTTACAAAACTACGCTTTAGAGGATCTTTTAAATCAAACCAAGGACTTCGTAATGCTCGGTCGAACTCCCGGATGCCTAAGAAGGATTACTAGAGGTCTTGGTACCTTGTATTAACGCGACATAACAAATTAGAAAATATTGTGTCATTTATGTAAAGTTTAAAAGTTATATAACAAGTGAAAGTGTAAAGGACTGTTCTTGTCAATCATCGAAAGTTGTTTTAAACTTGAATACTTATGATTTAAAAGTTAGAGGGACCACTTTTGTCGTTTATATAAGTTCAAAAGACTGATTACAAAAGACAGGGGCTCAAACCGTAAATCTGTCAAAGTTTTGGGACTGGGCCATCTCGCTGGCGGAACGCGTAGATTGATGGGCCGGCTTAAGCGGGCCACGACCCATCATCAGCTGCAGCCAGATTGTTTTTGTTGCTGGTTTTTGATTATTCTGGTTTCCCATACACACATATTTCGATTCTAGGGGCACTTAGATGGTATTACAAGCTGGTATTACACATGTTTTAATCCTAGAACACCCTATGATACTTGTTGATCATCTAATCATTCCCCAAACTCTATAAATAGAGGTGGGTTTTTGCTCAAAACTCACACATATCATTCCAATTTGCTATGTCTCTAATTCTAAGAGGATCCTGATCAACTTGGGAACCTCCTTCAGTCCTGAGGACCACTTGTAAGTGTTCCTTTCGTGCTTGGTTATTTTGTTTGACTTTTAAAGCCGAAAAGTCAAGCGTTTACGACAAACGCTTTGACTTTTAGCTAGACCTTGTATGGTCAAGCCTTGGTTCGCAACGAACATGGCTACGTGATCGTAATTAGGTAGGTGTTAAACCCTCAAAAAGGCACCTCCTAATTATCACGTTTGCTTAGTTAATTGTCGGGTCAAAGTAATTAAAATAAAAGTTAAACGGGTCAGTTTTTAAATAAAATTCATAACTAATAATATAGAAGCTATAAAATCAATTTTTTTTCACTTTAATAACTTTGTAAATATTAATTGAACATGTCTATGCATGTTCAACCCGACAATTCTAAGTATATGCTCGGTTCGGAACTGAAAGTCGCAAAAGTAGACTTTTGATTTGACTTTCAGTTCTGACCCGGTTTAGCTTAGTTTAGATATGCCTTAGGGTTCCTTTATGACCATATTATAGGTTAGTATAATCCTCCGAGGTTATACAACTTGGCTCCATAGAAATCCTAGTTCATTGCATGTTTCCGTTAAATGCTTAAAAGTTGACCATTATGCCCTTTTGACATTAAGAGATTTTTGAAAATGTGAGAGGACAAAAACCTTTATTACTGATATTTAAGTATGTCCTAAAAGTTTGATATCAGATTATGGTCTAAAATAGAACTTATGCGCGATATCGTAAAATGAAAGCTTTTTATTAATTAATTGGCATTTTTGGCATAAATCATATTTAAACCCAACTTTTGACACCAAACTTTCTACCCACTGTTATAATATAATATTTTGGGATTTTATAATTTTTTGTTAAATTTTAAACTGATCATAACATAGAGTTCCTGCATAAACTCGGTAATTGACGATAATGCCCTTTTTGCTAATAAAATGAGTTTTACATATCCTTTACATATCAAACTTTTTTTCTACTGATTTTATACATAAAATAAATTATCTTAAAAAGTAGAGGTTGATCAAAATCTTATATTTCTTTAATTAACCCGAATACCGTCAAATACCGACTTTTATGCGATTTAGGCGCATAGTATGGTTTAAAACCATATTTAGCACCTAAGACTTGTTACCTACTGATGTTATGAATAAATTTTTATACTTAAACAGTAAGTAAAATTTTTGAACTCAGATTTCCAAATTTGACCCTTATAGCATATGTGAAATGACCAAAATGCCCCTACGTTGCATAGTTTGGTCATAAATGATTAATTTCACATATATATAATATCTTACTGATATAACTTATTAAGATAAATATTTTTACTGATTATATTAGACCAGAACCTCAGATTTCTATTTAACCTCTTTCATAAACTTTAAAATGACCAAAATACCCTTACGGGGCTTAAATTGGTTTTAAATACGTTTTGGGTACAATGGAAGGTATCCTACTGATATCATAACACATTTTAAGCATATTAACTTGTGGAACCTATACATGACTCATTGGTTACCCGTTAAGCATATCCGCGTTCGGTACGGTTTATGTAACTATTTTGCAAAAATTAACCGAAACGAGTCAAACCTTATCATTTTTACTTCAAAATCCAGAATGTATTTAGTTTAAACAATTTATACAAGTCTTCCTACTTGTTGGGTCTAAAACACATTCTAATCCGGTCTTCGCTTAATCTTGTGTTTTGAACAGTAAACATTTCCTTAAAACTAACCGGTCTAAGTTACAACTTAAATAAGACCCGTTAGGAATCTAATACGTTAATAAAACCTTCGTTCCAGATTGAGAGCCCCGGTAGAAGTATTTGCATTTGCTGATTAGAATATACGGCTGAGTATAATTTACATTTTAAGCTTAGGTAAATACTTTTAACTTATTTTCCCTTATACGGGCTTGGGATATGGTAAATTATTACCGCTTGGTCGGGTGTAGAAACCTTTTAATCGGAGATGATTAAATTGCATAATCTCGTTTTAATCAGTATTGCTTGATAACAAATAACATTGATAACAAATAACATTGGGGGTTAACGACCGTGTCCTGGATATCCTTGGCTCATTTAAAAAGCGTAAATGACCACAACTTAAGCACGGGGTGTAGGCATACACCTGTCTGTTGCGTATGTAAAAGATATACTCATTCGTGAGGAAAATTCTTGTGAGTTTATATTTGTGGTGTGTCGATTAATCTTGTTCGGTTTATTTAACACCGGCCCTAAATGTTGGACAAACATGTAAATCTGATACAAGATTGTTATTAACAGTGTTGCAAAAGTCGGATTCCTCGGCCGAGTACTCGGTCCTCGGACCTCCACCTTGGCGACTTCCTCCTAGGCGGTCTCAACTAGTCGGCCTCGGGAGTACTCGGTCCTAGTCGGCGCCTAGTCGGCCTAGTCGGAGCCTAGTCGGTCTAGGCGGTCAACGTGGTTTGTTGACTTTTAATCGATCAAACTCGGTCAAAATCGGCCTACTCGGCCTTGTACTCGGACTACTCGGCCTTGTACTCAGACTAGTCGGACTTGTATTCAGAATATTTGAACTTTAAACATGTTTCATTTTAAATTATACCAGTTGACATGAATTATGCTTATTTTAACACATAAATAATATATAACAATTAATTTTCTTTATATTTACCATGTCCGCGTACTCCCCGAGTACTCTCCGAGTACTCCGATTACTCCCAACTCCCCAGTCGGCCGACTAGGGACCGCCTAGCGACTTTTACAACACTGGTTATTAATATAATTGTCCAAAGTTATAAAGGAATATTTGTGCCTTGTGCGTTTAAATCAATTTTCATAAATATTTTCAAAAGAGTCAGTTAATTGTATTTAGCAGTGTAAACTAACGTATTTTCCAAAAAGATTAAGTGACAGGTACTGTACGTAATTGGCTGGGAGCTCGGGGCGTTAATAAGGAATCTTGCAAGTTCTAAACATCTAAATTCTGTTGAAAAATATTTCTATTTCTGTTTTAAGATCCGTCTGTGGATCCATATGCAACCGTTGTGTAATATTTTATTATACTTTCGAATCGGTTTGTATTATTATTACTTTAGACTTCCGCTGTTCATTGAACTGTGATTATTTGACTATGATGATATCAACTATGTCACGATACTCCCCACCGGGCCCACCGGTAATACGTGGAAATATCGGGGTGTGACAAACTGGCTCAGATTCAAGCCGATTGGGACGGTTGCCGCCGGTTCCGCCATTGTTAACGGTGGTGAAGAATTGAAGATGTTGCAATGGCGTTAGAAGAGACGTTATGTACGACTCTTGAATATGGTTTACCACCAACTGGTGGTTGGGGTTAGAGTATTAATTGAACGGCTTACAATGTTGTTCTCTGATTCACAAAACATCAAGGAAGTTCTACTTTTCCCAGCCATTATCCGTCATCGGTGTCCCTCCGTCAACACCTGTCTTCGATGAATCACCATCCACGGAAGATGATACTAAGAACCAGAACCCACAAAAGATGTAGGTTCTTCGTCATTTGTATTCAAGGTTTTTTTTTTTAATAATGGTTTTTCGTTGAGAATTGTTGTGTGAGTGGTTCTTCGTCATATGTGATGAGCTGGGTTTTTCATCACATGTGGTTTTTCGCTGTTTCACTTTTGGAGAAACCCTACTTCTTTCTTAACAGCCGCCACCACTTCTTCAAGAACATAGCCATTGTTCACTTGCAGATCTAACCAAACACGTCTCAAAAATGATAACGAATTATGAAAACTTGTTAAACTTGGTGTGAAACATGAAACTCAACTCTTTTGTCTCAGACCCGTAGATTTAGTTCCAAATCTGGGTTTTATTCATTTCACCATTTTTACATCTTGAACAAAAAAATCACAAAAATAACAGATCTAGAGCACATGTGATTTAGCAAACGGTTAGATTTGCTAAATCGGGTACCATGGCTCTGATACCAATTGTAGGACCGTGTTTCGGGACCGAAACCGTGATTAGTGAGTGATTATGTCCAAGACGGGAGAGATTAGAGATAAACAAACAACTTCTTTGTATTAATCTGGTAGTATAACACTACAAATTGGCCCGATTACAAGCTAACCGAACTAAGACCAAAGGAGTATACATCCGGGGAGAGACCAAGTGGTGATCTCTCCCCCAAAGCAAACAACTCACTGTGAACTCTCTCAAATGAGCTCACTCACTCTAACTCTCTGGTTTGCAAATGAACAAGGGGTTGGTATTTATACCCACACCCACTTGTCTAGCAAACACACACGGTCAAACACATAACCCTCTCGTTTGACCACTTCAAACGAGCGGGTCAATACACATTCGTTTGACCGTTTCACTAACTATTACATATTCAGCATAAAATAAATCTAATCTATTCGACAAGCATCAGACACAAAATCTGCATCAACACTGTTTCCACGAAAGACCATGTGACGAAGAAGGAGTTCTTCGTCACACACCATATACGACGAAGAAGGTTCTTCATGACAAATGACATCCCACGAAGAATAGGTTCTTCGTGGGGAGGCTGCAAGACAGAAAAGCTGCAAACTGTTAAACAGTTTGTAGTAATCATAAACACACATACAAACAAACATAATGCAACATGCATTAGTTCAAACATACAATACAAAGAGACAAACGCCGTACCAAGTTAGATAGGAGGACATCCGACTTGGTGGACTCGACGGAAACATTACAGACTCGATAAACAAAAGACCGTACTATTACATCGTAAATAAGAACAAGTTACAGACACAAAAAGATACACCAACGGTTTTTCATTTTTGCAGCCAATGAGACTACAAGAAGACCTTGTTGAGGAACAAAGTTGAAGACTCTACCTATTGAAGATCTTTTTTTAATCAATTTGTGAATGTAACTTCTATTTCATAGTTTACATATTTATTTTCATTTATAACAATATTTGTTGCTACTTATTTTTCAATGTTAATAACCATATTTGCTACTACATAAACCAAGTGAGAAGACCTTTTTTTACTTGCAAAGTTTGCTAGTCTTTTATGTGCAAGCTTTAAAGCTACAATCTATAAGATTTACGCACCCCTTATGATCTGTCGGTGACATATATAATCAGTTGACCTTGGTGAACTTTTCGCCAATGAACATTTTGTCAGTGATGTGAATGTCTATAAAATCCGCCAGTGTAAGTCTTTATCCACGTCCGGTTCCCCACGGAATTTCACTGTCAAATTACAAACAGTACGCAGGTGGTATACAAATTAGCGATAGATCTTAACATCAGTAAACTTTCAACTGTAGGATTTGTGGTGAACATTAAATGCATAGTTAGAGGAGTATTTGTTGGCGATATGGCTTTGTTACTCAAAATCAGGTTACCTAGTGATATATTAGTATGCTGCTACCTTTTGTCTAGCCAAACCATGCAACGTGGCGGTTAGTAATATCGATTTGGTTAGGGTACCTTGCAATAATGGACGGACTACGGGTCAATATAGAAAGTTTTGGAACAATGTTGTTGGTACACTTTATGTGGACGTGACTCGACTCAGTTCGAATCGGTTCGGATCAACTTGGTTTCGACACGGTTAGGTCCGGCTCAAGTCCGACGTCACGACATTCCTCCGTCGTGCGCCCCAGAGTTCGACACGCGAAGCACGGAGAGCCGCGACATTTCCCGCCGAAACATCACCATGACATCATCAATGTGATGTCATGATGATGTCACATGCTTGTCCTATGTTGAAATTGTGAAAACATTTGTCAACAGAAATGAGTCTGGGCCGTAATTATATGTTGGGCCGAAGACTTATGTTGGACCTTGACTTTCATTGGGCTCAAATTAGAAACGACGAAACAGATTTAGTTTTAATATGTATGTCGACGAAACAAGGTGTGTTTCGTCGACTTTAGTGTTTCGTCGTGTCCTTTATGCGTTTCGTCATATCTGTGTCTGTTTTAGTATAAATAGCTCTCATAGTTTCTGTCTGAAACTTAGACGAGACGAGAGCTGTGTGAGACTTTGAGAGAGAGTCTTTAAACATTGTTTGTATATGTTTGTATCGTTCTCATCCCTAATCAATAGATATTGAATCTTTGGTTACGTGTGTGTTTTACACTTTTGTTTGGTTTGCACCGTCACGGGGATTCCGCACCCGTTACCGTGTTTGTGATAAACAAGGATTGGTTTTCGTTATCGATCCACCGGAAACATTATTTGTATATGTTTGTATCGTTCTCATCCCAAATCAATAGATATTGAATCTTTGGTTACGTGTGTGTTTTACACTTTTGTTTGGTTTGCACCGTCACGGGGATTCCGCACCCGTTACCGTGTTTGTGATAAACAAGGATAGGTTTTCGTTATCGATCCACCGGAAAAACGGGACCTACAAGTGGTATCAGAGCTTTGGCTCTTTTCCTTGTTTAAAACCAAACATTGTCGTGTTTGAAACAAGTGTGTTATTGTGTTTTTCAGATTTTTGTTCTTGAAAAACCCATCATTTTCTGGAAAATAAACTCTTAAAATCTGTTGGATGTTGTTTGTTTGCTAAAAGTTTTATCGAAAACCTTGTTTGTTTGAGTGTTTACATATTAACATTTGGTTTTTGTTGAAAGTTTTAGGCAAAATCGTGTTTCGAAAATTTTATCCGGTGATATTTTGGCCAGAATCATCGTTCTGTTCATCTGATCTTGATAGTGTTCTTCAAATATTGCTCTTATTCTTGAATATTTCTGTTGTTTGATCTGAATTTTGAGTTAAATTAAAGTGTTAATTGTTTATAATATAATTGTTTGACATTTGTGACATAAATTGATGATGGTTTGTTGAAAATAGGAAGTCTCGATACAGCAAAAAGTATGGTAATTGTTGAGTAGGTTGAAAATTGTAGCTATGTGTCAGAGCAAGATAAGGCTACTTTGAAAAATATCTCACCCACTCCACCAGATCTTATCCATTCAAAACCTGTTTCGTCTCTCACACTTCATTTTGTTTCGTCGACATCATTACAACTACCTGTTTCGTCGGATATATATTATACAAATCAGTCAACGTGTAGTCATCAGTCAAACATTACGGCTGGCATTATTTAAATCACACAAACAACAAACAAGTGTTTCGTCGATCAACAATAACATTCCAGTTTTGTCACTCACTCAATTCGGTTTCGTCATTCACAAACAAACAAAACTGTTTCGTCGCACACAATCAGTTTCGTCGCAATTTATATCTTCTGTTTCGTCGAACAAGACAAACAATCAGATTCGTCGATCAATATTCAAATTTGTTTCATCATCATTTAATCAGATATGTTTCGTCGCCTAGTTTCATAACTGAGTTTCGTCGAGATACTTATCAATTTTTAACAGAAGGTTTGCAAAAGTGGGTTAACACTGTGTTTTCAAGTATTTGATCAGTTCTTCACATACATACATCAAATATGAGTTGTACTAGCCCTTGGGATTGGAGTACGGATCCACAACCAGCTCAAAAACAGATGTCGATGGCCGAATATATGACGAGTACCATACCTAAACAACAACAGTCAATAAGTTCAAGTCAATGGGCAATGGTGTCGAATCAAAATCAGAGCATTCAAAATATTTTGCTTAGCGAGAATGAGACGAGTAGCAACAATCGCCCGCCAAAGCTGAATCACATGAACGACTATCCATCATGGAAGGGTCGTTTCCATAATTACGTTCAAGGGCAAAACACAGAATTATGGACGTGCTTCACCTCTGCATTTAGTGAAGCTCTTGAAGAAGCAGGATCAAATGCGACAGCTTTCAATAATATGCAAGAAGCCGACAAAAAGGCATATGATCTGGAGAAGAAGGCGTATGCTATTCTCACTCAGGCACTTCACAGAGACATCTTTCATCAATTCTCTTATTGTAAGAACACGAAAGGTTTATGGGATGCATTGGTAGCGAGAGGAGAAGGAAATGCGGCCACACGGAAGACGCGTCAGGATTTACTAAAGAAGGAGTTTGAAGGGTTTATGTTTTTGCAGACTGAAACATTGAATGAGATGACAACTCATTTTTATCATTTAATTAGTGAAATAATTTCTTACAAGGTTGTTGTATCTTCACAGGAAATAGTCGCACGGTTTGCTGATGCTCTACCACCAAAGTGGAGCCCATTCATTGAGTTGTTAAAGCATACAGGTGTATTGGGTACTGTCAGTATCTATGAGTTTGTTCAAAAGCTGGAGAACAAGGATGCAGAAGAAATCAGAAAAGCTAAACTAATTCCTGTCCCTCAAAATCCAGAGATGTACTTTGGAGGGATTGCTCCTGCTGCTAGTACAAGCCAGCAACCAAAGATACAAACAGCTTATGTGTCAAATGCTTTCGACCCAAGATCCTATTTTGGAGGAGTAGCAACACCTCAACCCCAATTTGACATAAATGCCTATCTTCTGAAACCTCAAGTTGCACCACCCCAACCCCAATTTGATCCAGCTGCCTATTTTTCTAAACCTCAAGTTGCCACACCTCAACCCCAATTTGATATAAATGCCTATCTTCCGAAACCTCAAGTTGCCACACCTCAACCCCAATTTGATCCAACTGCCTATTTTTCTAAACCACCACAAGCCCAACCACAACAAGCCTTCTATGGTAACAAACCTGATACTTCAAATCTTTCCAAAGTGAGTGTAGAAGCTGCATGGGATCACATTGAAATTCTTACCACTATGGTTAATGCCTACAGCGGATTAGTCGCAAGTCAAATTGGCAACATTAATTTGATAAACGAAGACTATCAGCAGATAGACAGGGATGAAATGGAGTTAATGGATATCAAGTGGGCGTTTGCTAGCGCTGTGAGAAGGGCAAAGGATTATATGAGCAGAACGGGGAGAACCAGCTTGGAAAGCAAAAGGGATACCAAGTACGGGTTTGACAAGGGTGCTGTCACATGCTTTAATTGCGGTGAAAAGGGTCACTTCAAACGTGAATGCACGCGACCGAGCAAACAAGGCAACCAACAAGGCAACCAAAATCCCTTCCAAAATCAAACAAGTACTTCAAATCAACCTAACAACGAAAGAGGGATAGTAGCTGCTAACAACCAAACCAACCAGTCAGGGCCTTCAAACCCCAACCAAGTATTGATAGTTCAAGCTGATGAAGGATGTGATTGGTCCGTATAGTTAGGAGGAGGAAATGCATGCTATGCGAAGATCATCAGTCACATCAAGCATGTGCACAAAGAAGAATTTTCTGAATCAGATGATAGTTCGGGATACAGCGGGAGTTCAGATGAAGAAAGCTCGAATGCGGGAGATTATAATTCTGAAGATGGATCTTTTTCTTATCAGACTGCCTTTATGGCAAATGTCTCAGCCTCGACAAGTCAGGTAAAATCTGAAACTCCTAGCATATGTAGTGATTGTGCTGATATGAAACATGAATGTGATAGAGTGAAACTTGAATGTGATACGATTCATAGTCACAATCAGAGTTTAGTTGTTGAACTGTCAAAGTGCAAAGAGGCAAACATGGCCTTAGCTCGCAATGAAAAGGAATTTAAAACAGTTATTGAAACCCAAAAGAAAAGTTTTTCCGAATTAACAAAAACTGTTTTCAACAAACAAATTGGTATTAATAACTACATTAATATCATTGAGGAAACCAAGAAAAAGCTAGCCACGGCCAAGTGTGAATATGAAGCGATCAAGCTCAAATTGGAGAGTTATTCTAACTCCCGATATGTGCTTGATCACATCATTGACATTCAGAAACTAAAGGGAAACGTTAAAGGCGTTGGTTATAGGAAGTGTCCACCCCCTTTGAGACACTACTATACCAAGTCGCCCGATGAAGAGGATATGCCTCGGTATGAACCCAGTGTGCCTCTTGATTATGAGGAAGTTACTACTGGCCTAGGGTTCAAACCGAACAATTCATCGGAGGGCTCATCTGATCGGAAAGAAAAGTCATTATGTGCTTCAAATCAAAGTTCTCCAACCATTGAGGACTATGATTCTTCGGATGATGAATCAGATGTGAATGACCAGGATGAATCACTTGATGAGACGAAAGGAGTAGAAATTCCAATTGAGAATCATATTCTTTGTGATCCTCCTACTCCTGCCGTGCAACCTGTTGCCAAGCAAGTGATAGATCCTGTCAAGGATGTCAAAGATGACAATGAATGTGTGTCTGCTGTTAAGAGCAATAACTTGTTGTATACTTTAGTCGGTGATAATAAAATTTATTCAGACATAGATTTTCCAATCAAAAACATCAATCAATCTTTGATTGACAAAGTGTTTGAAGATAATACAAGAAAATTTTTGGGAAAGACAATCCCTGGAAAACAGAAATCACCGACAAAGCAACAACCTGTTGCTTCTAAGGGTAAACAACAGCAACAACAAGCTCCAAAGCCAAAGGCTAAGGTTGAATCAAAAGGAGCTCGTTACAAGAAGAAAGCAAAAGATGTCAAGTTTGTAGCATCAAAGGGTACTGATAAAATTGAGACTTTTGAAAACAAATCAAACACCAATTTTATCCAACAAGTCAAGATTTTAAAACGTAACAGCCAAAACAATTACACCCAGCACACAAACGAGTGTGAAGCTAGTACCTCTGGGTCTACAACTTCTACGTCAGGTCGTCGATCAAATTCTCCTAAGTTTGTTGAAAGGAGAACTTGTTTCAAGTGTGGGAAGTTTGGGCACATCATTAAAGACTGCACAAACTCGCCCAAAACAAATTTTGTTGAAAGAGCCCCCTCTGAACAAGGTCGCTCACAACGTCGTCCTGTTTCCCCAAAACATGATAAAAGAACTGTTAAAGAACAACGTAAAAATGTGAAGGTGATTGAAAAGGCGTTAAAACCGGAGGTTGTCCAAACAAAGTGTGTTAAGTTAGAAATTAAAAATGAAAAACAAAAACAGATTTGGAAACAAAAATCGGTAACTGTTTCAGGGGAAGCTCAATCCATTCCGAATCATCAGGAAATCGAAGTCACAATCCTCGATGATAAAGGACGACCCAAGTCTATGAAGGCTTGGGTCCCCCTCTCCAACTAATCTCTGAGTGAGTGTGTAGGATGTTCCAGGATGAATTTTCGATAGTCATAGGATTATTGATAGTGGAATGTTCACGCACAAGATTGGCGACAAAAGAAATTGTTGCCTTTGATGGAGAGAAAAGGGAAAGAAGACAGAATTGTCTGTCGAAAGAAATTGAAAGCTTCGACAAAATGAAAAATCTTTCCAAAGTTTGATTGTTAATGGCTTTGATCGGGTCCCCAGGATAGATTCAATCAAAATGTACGCACCTGCAGCACGTCTGAAGATTCATAATCCACAAAATGAACGTGCAGTGTACATTTCTTCGCGGTGTTATTGAAGAAAATGTGTTTATTGAACAAACCAACCGGGTGTGCGGATGCCTTGGCGTGGATTGAACAACCGCACACTACTTCTGAAAGAGAAAGATAAAGACCTTCGCTGGTGCAATGTGGAAGACCAGCCGGAACCAAAGGTCTATGATCTTGTTGCTATCAAGAGATTTCTCAGTAGCTACAAAATCGACTTTGAAATCCACACAGGGTGGATATCCAGTTTGGGAGAGCACTCAGATTCCTTGCAATGCATGAAACAGTTGTAGGATACGGTTTTGAATTTCTAATCTCTCCTATACTTGTCGATATTTAAGCTGCTTTATAAATTGTTATCCTCTCGTACAGCACTCTTTGACCAGACACGTTGATCTCGAATATCACCTCACACGTGATTGTTTCACTATGAAACTCGTCAATGTTGTCATGGTCCGCACCGCTTACCGACATGCCAACTGATTTTTCCAAAATTCGATAAATCATTTCTGATTAAAAATTAATTTTGGTAAACGGCATTGAGGTAAAACATGAGTTAACCGACATCGGAAAATCGTTTTTGTAAATATCTTTGTGTCTTTTAAAATTTATCTTAGTTTGTTGATTTTAGGGGGAGTAAATCCAAATTTGAAAATTCAAAAACATCGAAAAATTTCAAAACGCAAAAACAATAGAAAAACAAAAATGAGTTTCCTAGCGAGCAAAAGAGAAAATGATAGTACATCAGTGGTCTGTCGAAACCTCTTCAAACTGAAATGCAAAATGAAAAACGTTAAGCAGCTCTATATAAGATGTATCGGTAGGCTCACAATCATTTTAAAGTGTGCAGGGTGATATAAATCTTAATCGACTGAAGACCAGGTGGGAACCGCACATTGGCATATGGTCTTAGTACCGAAATTTCGTTTGAGAGATTGCCGAGGTTCTGAGATATTCGGTCTTTATGCTGTTTATCATCTGGGTATCATGGTTGTATCAAACCGTAAATATAACGGAGACGAAGTCTAAGATCTTCCATGATACTATACATACGTGTACATATTGCATACGACCTCAATAAGTGATCAACAATCACATGTCCAAACAAAATAAGTGATAATATATCACAAATTCTTTGCGGGAGTCAAGTTTGTCTCTTTGCTGTACGAAAGTACTGACCTGTTCATGGACTTGCTCATGTGCCCTCATGCATCTGAAAATCAAGTTCCTCATCAATAAGTGATTCTATCACATAGGGCTTGTTTTCAAATCAAAATAAGTGAGTTTCTCACATCTTTTCATATACGGCAAAACAGATGATAAATAGTATACTCACCGGTAAGATGAACTCTCGCGCATGCCTTGATACGGGAATGTGTCGTGTGTGGATGAACACCGGTCGGTAAGTATAAATCATACCTTAACGTATCCCCTCGCCATGATTACATCTGATAAGTTGAGCTTAAGTGGACAACAATACCGATAATTGTTATAGGATGCTTATCTAAATGTTAACTAATTGAACAACAAGAGCGTTTTGACGTGACCGTACACTGATATGATTCTCTTACCCTCGAAACTCGCAAAAAGAATCTCTGTAAATATTTATTTACATTTCTTCATTTCTGCATCTTTGTATATATTTATTTATTTATTGCTTTCCGTCTTTACATTTGAAAAATGAAATATTCCAAAAAGATTTTAGGTGTGTTTTAATATAAACTTTATAAAATCCAAAAAGATTTTGCTTCTAGTTTATTTTTGATTGACTGATGTTGGAACTTGAGTCTATCCTACCCAAAATCCTGATTGTAAGTCGGAAAACAATTGCATCTTCATAAACAGTCGAAGTTAACAAGTTTTGAAAGTTAAAGAATTAAAATTGATCATTTTCTAAACTTTCAAACTGTTTTCGGTCGGTGTTTGATTGAGATTTAATCTCATATGTGTCATTTGTTTAAATGTTAACTATATTCCAAGCGGTTGTTCTCATAACGCGTTTAGCTTTCTTGCATGTGTAGATGCTAAAGGAGAGGAGAACATGTTCGATGACAAGCTTTGGAATGAAGACACGAAGTGGAGGTACTCAAAGGATAAAATGATCGAGTTGCCGCTGACCCTTCATCAACACCACAAGGATCTGAAGAATTGACAAGTCAAAAGATTCACGAGCATAACTCAATGGAGAGTTCATTTTAAGGGGGAGTTTGTTAACACACTACCTAAATGAAAAGGGAGTTTGTTGATACACTTTCTACTTTCGACGCGTGAAGACTTTGAAGATCCTCCGACATGAAAGACACGGAAGACGAACCTCATGAGTAGCGTCCAAGGGGGAGTTTGTTGGTACACTTTATGTGGACGCGACTCGACTCAGTTCGACTCAGTTCGGTTCAACTTGGTTTCGACACGGTTAGGTCCGGCTCAAGTCCGACGTCACGACATTCCTCCGTCGTGCGCCCCAGAGTTCGACACGCGAAGCACGGAGAGCCACGACATTTCCCGCCGAAACATCACCATGACATCATCAATGTGATATCATGATGATGTCACATACTTGTCCTATGTTGAAATTGTGAAAACATTTGTCAACAGAAATGAGTCTGGGCCGTAATTATATGTTGGGCCGAAGACTTATGTTGGACCTTGACTTTCATTGGGCTCAAATTAGAAACGATGAAACAGATTTAGTTTTAATATGTATGTCGATGAAACAACGTGTGTTTCGTCGACTTTAGTGTTTCGTCGTGTCCTTTATGCGTTTCGTCATGTCTGTGTCTGTTTTAGTATAAATAGCTCTCATAGTTTCTGTGTGAAACTTGGACGAGACGAGAGCTGTGTGAGACTTTGAGAGAGAGTCTTTAAACATTGTTTGTATATGTTTGTATCGTTCTCATCCCTAATCAATAGATATTGAATCTTTGGTTACGTGTGTGTTTTACACTTTTGTTTGGTTTGCACCGTCACGGGGATTCCGCACCCGTTACCGTGTTTGTGATAAACAAGGATAGGTTTTCGTTATCGATCCACCGGAAAAACGGGACCTACAAATGTTATAATTTCGGATCTTTAGTATACTATGTAACACATGCATAATGCTACAAAACACTCAAGGATAAAGAAATTAACATAAACAAATAAAATTTGAATATGCCATGTAACAAATGCATAATACTATTTTTTTCATACACATAAGATACAGGGGTGTGGGGAGTGGGTTGGGGCAGGGATACCAAGTAACGTTGGGTAAACCACACTGGGCTAGCGTTGGCCACGGCATTGCTCTGGTGGCGTGGGTTTGAAGCCCGGCATGGGGTGCGGGGGGGGGGGGTTAAGGTGAGTTGGCTGGCTTGGATTGGCTGGTGAGATAGGACCGTTGGGCTAGCATTTGTTTTGTTATCCTCATCCGACGACATGAGAAAATATTATTATCAACAGTGGCGATGGTCATGAAAGCTATTGTTGAAGATTCAGATGAAAAGACTCCCCAACCCCAACACAAACGGAGGAAGTATATTGTTCATGAACGCGAAACCGCAAACGATTTGCTGGTAAGTGATTATTTCTCACCCGAACCAATGTATGATGAAAGAATGTTTATGCTTCATTTTCGTATGAGTAAAAAATTATTTTTAAGATTATCAAAGGATTTAGAGGATAATTATGCATTTTTCCGAAAAAGACCCGATGCGCGTGGTAATTTAGGATTTACCACATGGCAAAAGGTTACGGCCGCCCTAAGACAATTGACTTACGACAATAGTTCCGACATAATGGACGACTATTTAAAAATGTCAGCACAAGTGGCTAGGGATAGTCTTCACAATTTTTGTGCGTATATCATTGAACTATATATGAAAAGATACTTGAGAAAACCCGTTTAGTGATATGCAACAAATTTTGGAACATCACGCTGAATATCATGGTCTCCCCAGGATGATAGCTAGTTTAGATTGTATGAAATGAGGGTGGAAACTTTGTCCAACTGCATGGCAAGGCTCTCACACTAGCGGGTATCATGGAATACTGGCTATAATGCTTGAAGCTGTTGTATCACAAGATCTTTGGATCTAGCATGCATTCTTCGGTGTGCCCGGTTCACCTAACGATATAGACAGTATACATCACTCACCCCTTTTCAATGATCTAATAAATGGTGTTGGACCAGAAGGGACATTTTTTGTAAATGAGGTTGAATACAAGTATGGGTACTATCTTGTTGATGGAATTTACCCTGAGTGGCTTGTTTTTGTGAAATCATTTTCAAGAGATGGAACCCTAGATCCTGAAAGAATAAAGTTTAACAAAGTTCAGATGATGGCACGCAAAGACGTTGAGCGAGCATTTGGTGATTTGCAAAAAAGGTGGCGCATTTTGAGCATGTCTTGTCAATTGTATGAAAAAGATCAATTAAGAAACGTGATGTCCGCGTGCATCATTCTACAAGTATGGGTACTATCTTGTTGATGGAATTTACCCTAAGTGGCTTGTTTTTGTGAAATCATTTTCAAGAGATGGAACCCTAGATCCTGAAAGAATAAAGTTTAACAAAGTTCAGATGGTGGCACGCAAAGACGTTGAGCGAGCATTTGGTGATTTGCAAAAAAGGTGGCGCATTTTGAGCATGTCTTGTCAATTGTATGAAAAAGATCAATTAAGAAACGTGATGTCCGCGTGCATCATTCTACAAGTATGGGTACTATCTTGTTGATGGAATTTACCCTGAGTGGCTTGTTTTTGTGAAATCATTTTCAAGAGATGGAACCCTAGATCCTGAAAGAATAAAGTTTAACAAAGTTCAGATGGTGGCACGCAAAGACGTTGAGCGAGCATTTGGTGATTTGCAAAAAAGGTGGCGCATTTTGAGCATGTCTTGTCAATTGTATGAAAAAGATCAATTAAGAAACGTGATGTCCGCGTGCATCATTCTACACAACATGATTTTAGAGGATGAACGGGTGTCCAATAGTTGAATATTATGGCAAGGAGACCGAATCAAATAACGAAGACATTAGTGATGAATAGATAACGCAAAACCAAAATCTAATCGAGTCAAGACAAATAAATTCAAACATTCGAGCTGATTTGGTAGAACATGTTTCGACACTTCCTAGATTCGACTCCATTGAAGATGAAGATGATTGGTTTTTTTTTTTTTTTTTGTGATGTAATGTATTTTTTATTGTAATTATTTAATATAAATAAAAGGTGTTTTTAAATTATTTTATTAAATTCTATGATTAATATAAAAAAACCAAAAGAAAATTTGGTGGCATATGGCACCCCAACGCCGCCTGGCCACACCCCCTCCACACCTTACTTTTTTTGTGTGGACTGATGGAACCCACAACTGTCACGTGTTGACCAATGCCTCCGCCTAGAGGTGTACAAAAAAACTGGTTTTAAAACCGAAACCGGTTTTTTTTTAACCGGTTTTTTTAACCGCCTGTTTTTATACCGGTTACTATTCTTGACTTCAAAAACCGGTTATTAAAAAACCGGTTAAAACCGGTAAAAAACTGGTTTTTTTGGGAAAACCCGGTTAAAAACCGGTCTCAACCGGTTATTGTTTTGGACCTCAAAAACCGGTTACAAAAAAAAAGCGGTTTTTATTTTGGTTGAAAAAAACCGATTTGTACACCTCTACCTCCGCCCAAGCCCCCTCACCTGATACTCTAATGCCATAATCCTGTGGCTTGGACCAGTGGCCAGGAAAAGAGGGAAAAATAACTGATGCTATCTTATTAGATTTCCTGGTTTCCCCATCAAGAACTGACGTTTTTTTGGTTGTTTCTTTCATTATAATTTCTTCACTTTCTAAAAGAAATGAGACTATTATATATCAAAGTGTTCTTTTTAGGAAGTGACAGTATTTTACTTTATTATGCCCTAAAAGATGAACATGTGTTGCCCTAGTTAAAGAATGAAGATTCTTTGCACATAAACATCAAGATTTCTGGCTCTAAAGAAGATGCAAAATACAGATTAATTCATTTGGAAGAAAAGGGCTGCTTTCATCTATAGGTTTTACTTGAATCTGATGAATGTTTAATCAAAAAGTTGGGAATTTTTGTGAGTTCAAATTTGTTTATGAAAATGTTTAGTTCTTCAAACCCTCTTCCTTCATCAAACCATGGCCTCCTCCCTCCTCCTTCTGGTATGTTTTTTGGTCAAGAAAAATATGGTGTTTACTTCAACCGCCACCCATTTGTCTCTGGAGAATATTATTCTTTTGATAATGCTCTACCTGTTCCACCTGTTAAAGGTTCTGATGATCGGAATCATCAGAACCACCTTTCGGGTGCGGAGTTTTCTCTCTCTAAAGAGAGAGTTGCAGCTTCAAAGAAAAATCGGCATAGTAAGATCTTCACAGCTCGCGGTCCTAGAGATCGGAGGGTGAGATTGTCCATTAGCATTTCAAAAAAGTTTTTTGGGCTTCAAGATTTGCTAGGGTTTGATAAAGCAAGCAAAACCCTAGATTGGCTTTTTACAAAATCTAAAGCTGCAATAAAAGATTTGGTTGAAGAAATGAAGCACACTTCATCTTCAGCTCTTTCTGATAAATGTGAAGAAGTTTTCATGGAGAAGAAGCCAGTAGGTAAGTGTGTTAATGGCAACAAAAAGAAAAAAACAACACATAAACAGAAATCTCGATTTCATGTGAATATTGCAGCTAGAAACCAGAAAAGGGCAGAGGCAAGATCAAGAGCTCGGGCACGAACAAGCGAAAAATTACGGATTAAAAAGCTCAACAACGATATAAAGAATGTTCTTGATGACCATAACTACTGCTATGATCTTGATACAAGCTGTGGGAATCAGATTCAATCACAAAGTAATCATGAAGTCAGTATTGGGGAATTGTTGACTGAACAAAAGCTTCAAACTCACAGTTTGAGAACAGTACCTGTTAAATTTACAGCAGTACATGATCCATTGATCTAGATCCCCAAGAGGACATTGCTAAAAATATAAATATTTTTTTGTTTTATAAAAATGGCAGGATTAAATCATACAGGATGTTATGATCTTGATTAGCCAGCAGCCAGATCCAGTGATCAGTGCAATATATTTGATCAAATATCGAAGGATACTATAAGGATTGTAAGTCCATAGTTATCGCGTGCTGTTAGATTAATCGATTAATCTATTTGATTGTTGTCATTTATGCTTTCGAGTGTTCGTAACAATTCATGAAATCAATCTATCTAATATATATATGTGTATAACACTTGTGATATGAACTTCTGAGAAACATTTTTATTAGTATTTGTTTCTTGCCATCTCTTTTGGATGTTAATCGCCCCAGATTGGACTAATTATTCTAGTTAACATAACAGATTTTGTTGTTCTTGTGGACATTTGTAGCTATATCAATTCCTTAATGTTTAACGGCAAATTAGGTTTTAACAATCCAAACTATAACCTATTTGCCGATAGTATCTGAAGTCAAATTCAATCATACACTAACGGAAAAGTAACATTGTTTTCCCCTAATGAACAATTGACTGATTTTTGAATCTCAACCATGATGTTGTAATTGTTTTGAAACACTGTGTAAGGAAGTAAGGGGCACACGGGTTACTTTTCTGTTAGGTTGAGATCGCCCTTGGTAATGAAAGTGAAAGCGAGGTGAACCATTGGTGGGATGGTTAGTCGAACCAATACGTTTAGAAGCCAAAATTTGGTCTAGTACTAGTGATCTAAAATAAGTAATTGATTAATTGAACTACAATCATCTTAAATATGAGGACCTATATATGAACTGTACGTAGAGGAATATTTTATTTGCCAGCATGCATCAACTACAGTTGCACCCTTTGAAATTTGAATGCTGAAATAAATCTGGGTATTAGGTACTGACACTTGGATTCAATCTTTTTTTCTTTTCCTGTTTTGTTTTTGTTTTAATATTTTTAGTGAGATCAATAATCTAGACATCGTTAATCATAGTAAATAGATTGTAAGCATGTTTCTTTTGTTGAATACGTAAATTATATTACATATGTGGGAAAAACTCTATATGATACATTTATTTTTCGAGTTAATTACTGTTTTCGTCCCTATGGTTTGTCAAAAATCAATATTTCAATCCATTAGTTTAAAAATTGCGATTTCAGTCCTTGTGGTTTCACTTTCGTAACCATTTTAGTCCCTATGGTTTCACTTGCGTAACCATTTCAATCCATTATTATGTTAAGTACAGGGACTGAAATGGTTACGAGGTGGACTCAAATAGTTACGAAAGTGAAACCACAGGAACTGAAATCACAATTTTTAAACTAATAGACTGAAATAGTGATTTTTGACAAACCACAGGGACGAAAACAGTAATTAACTCTTATTTTTCTGATTAAAATAGTAGTATCCATGAATATGAAACTTGAGTTTTAGGAATTTGGTCATGCATCTATATATTCATGTTAACCAATGGGCATTCTGATTTCTGAAAAAAAAAGGTGCTAAAGTGAGTTAACAGTGTTAATGCACAAAGTAGAAATGATCAAGAACCGAAAGATTAATCTACGATGAAAATTGGAAATATTATCGGAAGCACAAAGGACCAAGAGAACATGATAACCACTTGCTTAATCATGGGTAGAAAGAAAAGCCTATATTTTTTGCATCAAGGTCAACATCATTGTCACATCTAGCTATTCTGAATAAAAGACCCGATTCTTCATCAAGATGACTTACACGGTCTAGGGTCGATTCAACCATTTGGATGACTTAAAACAATTTAGGCTCAAACTATTGACACACCAAATGTGCTTATTTGCACACTTTAGGCTTTATATACGCTGCGTATAGACCTATACGCAGCGTATAGGTTTGCATAAAAATCAGTGTCTGACTGGGTTCAGTTCTGGTCTGGCTACTCCTATACGCAGCGTATATAAAGGGTCAAAAGACAATATTTTATAAATGTTTAAAAAAACACCCTTTATATACGCTGCGTATAGGTCTATACGCAGCGTATATAAAGGATCAAAAAGACAATTTTATCCCTGGTTTGGGCTACGTATAGCCCTCATGCAGGGGTAAAATGGTCTTTTTTCCAAACTTGCCCCACATATACGCCACATACAGGACTATATGCGGCGTATAGTAAAAAGAGACCATTTTACCCCTGGATTGGTGGCTATATAAAAAGGTTTCTATTTTAAAAAATTTATACAGTATTAATCGTTTTATACAACATTAATCATTTTTATACGATAAATATCGTATCGTATAGAACAATAGATGTAGTATCGTAGGCATATAAAAGACCTATAAGGGACCTATACGAGACTTATACTACACTACACGAAACGACACAATACGATACGATATAACACCCGTACAGGCCTATAGATGTAGTATAAGTCTCGTATAGTACTATAGGGAACCTATACGTGACTTATACTATACACTATACGAAACGAAACGATACTATAGGATACCATACAACACCCGTATAAGCCTATAGGTGTAGTATAGGTCCCTTATAGGCCTATAGGTGTGGTTTAGGTCCCGTATAGGCCTATAGGCACATACAAAACCTATAGGGAACCTATACGAGACTTATACTACACACTATATTATATGATACTATACGATACGATACGATACTAGAAGATAGTATAGGCCTATATGGGACCTAAACTACACATATACGAGACCTATAAGCCTATACGGGACCTAAACTACACACATAGTCCTATACGAGACTTACACTACACCTATAGGCCTACATGAGACCTATACTATATCCGTAGACCTATACTACAGATAACATTGACGTAACCTATTCCAAATCTGATGATTCTAGTGATTCAGATGTGGTAAGTAAGGTCGTTGAAAGTGTTTTGAAAGAAGAGTCGGTTGAAACAGGTAAATCTGAATCACAGGATGAAAATGAAGGTAGTTTTCATGAAGGTTATTTAAAAAACTCAAAATCTGAGAAAAATGTGAATGATGATTCAAAAGGATTGGTGTATACCATGATTGGATCGGACAAATTATTCTCAGATCTTGAAGTCCTGATTCAGAATGTGATCTCAGAAAAGATTGACAAAGTTTTCAAAATGATTGAAATAGAAAAATCTGAGATTTCAAAGTTTGCTGGAAAGAGTCACAAAACTTTTTATAACAAACATGGTTACAAAAAGAAAAACATGAAGGCCGGGTTGGGTTATAAAAGGAAACAAAATTGGAAAAGAAATGAAACTCCAAATTATCAACAAAAGATGAATTTTGTTCATGGAACAAGTTCAGAGGGAGAGGAAGAACTCCAATTTAGACGACAGTCTAATGAAGAGTTCTATGCTCAAAAGAAAAAGCAACAAAAACATGTGAAAGATGTTTCAAAGAGAACATGTTTCAAATGTGATCAAACAGGATATCTTGCACGCAAATGTCCAAAGCTGAAACCTGTTGATGTTGAGAAGAAAAAGAAGTCTGATGTTGTGAATCAGAAGTCAACCAAGTTTGATTCAAAGCAAACTTGGAAGCCGAAAATGTCAAAGGCTGACTCACAACAAACATGGAAACCAGTGACACCCAGACTTAGAACAACACAAAGTTGGAAAACAACTGTTGATGCAACAAAACCAAACCAGTTTTGGAAACCAAAAGTTGTTGTTCAAAATCAGAATGTTCAAAATGAATCACATTTTTACAAAAGAAGTGCTTCTAAAGGACAAACTTGGGTTGAAAAGAAACAAAAGGTTTCTGTGAGTGATAATCGGAATGAAAATATATTTGTGAAAAATGATAAAGATTTTCCGAAGTTGAATGAAACATATTGTGTTGAAATGCCTAAGGTCAAACAGACCTGGGCTAACTTGTTCAAGTAATTGAGTAATTTGAATGTGCAGATGCTTCAGAAAGAGGATGAAAGTCAAAGCAACGGAGGAAGCAGCCTGGCACGAGAGAAAGAGGCTGGTGGTCCCTACGATGGTTAAACAGGGAGTTTGTTTGATTTCTGTATATAAATAAACCGTATTTCAAAAACCCTAAAAACTGAAAAAATTTGAAAAGTCAAAAATATGTTTGTTTTTAAATTTTGTCAAAATTTCAAAAATATGTTAATTGAAAATGCCGAAACCCTCACGGCTGAACAAACATGATTAATTTCACGAGATTGAAAAACGGTTTTCAAACTGTAAAATATCAATGTGTTGTAAATCATGGGGGTATATTTTCTGCAAAACAGAGCATGTGATGTAGAAAATGGATGGCGAGACAAAGCTATCTGCATCGGTTATCAAATTTTCTTTAAATGTTTTGAATTTTAGGGGGAGTAAGAAAATTTCAGAAAATCTAAAAACATTAGAAAATTCGAAAAAGCCAAAAACATGATAAAATTCAAAAATGAGTTTTCGTGTAAAAAGAGGAAATGATAGTACATCAGTAGAGAATCACAGTACGCTAAAGAAATGGAAAGTTAAAATGTGATAAACGGAGAAATGGAAAGTTAAAATGTGATAAACGGTCTCACTGATGATATGCCAGTAGGTTTTTACACGCTTAGTAGATTGTTTTCGAGATATAAACCTAAATATCAAATACTTACTTATCTTGTGGGGAACATCTCTCGGATATATGGGTAACCCCGAAATCTTGTTTGAGAGATTGTCTGATTCTGAGATACTAGGTCTTTATACTGTTTGATATCTGGGGTATTATACCTGGTCTTCTGATATTGTGGAAGCAATGGCCTAGACCTCGTATAATACTTAACGCGCTTTAAAAGCTTACCCTCTGCATAAAAATTGAAAAATCGAAAGATATGAATCAATTGCAGTTGAAGAAAAGATTCCCTAAAGGGAACACACCTAAAGTCGAGCCTTCATCTCTTTGACTGAACGGAAGTTCATACCTGAGCCCTCAAGGTCTCGCACTAACCCAGAATACAGATATCAAATTGGTATACTCACCTTAAGACTGAATCTAGGGAATTTTGATACGGGAGTATATTCTGAGGTGGGACACCCGAATAAGTTTAAGTCCTTAAAACACTAATCTCGTATCTCGAATCGATTGAACTTTGTGTGAAAATTTAAGTGGATCAGAATACTGACAATCTAAGTGAATCGTTTAGAACTTAAAGTGTTTTTAAAGATCAACGGTGCTAGTGATTTGTCAAAAACTGATATGATCCTCTGACGCGAACTCAAACAAAAATATTGTCTGTAAATATGTTTGTAAATATTTCTTTACTACTTTATAATTCAGAAAAATACAAAAAGATTGTGATTCAACTTTATTTTCGACAACCGATGTCTGAGAGTTGAGTTTCAAAATCTAGTATGCTGATTGTGTTTCTGAAAATAAAACAAGTTCATTAATTTGAAACTTGTAGTTTTAACATCAAAAATCAAAAATAGTTTGTGAAGATCTCCAAGGTCATTGAGTTGGACTTGGATGATTAACTGTGAAGGATTTGGATGATTAATTTGTGAAAATCTGTTGTAAAGAGCTAGGTTTTGATCTTGGATTCTTAATACTGCCGAATCTATAAAGCATTTTGATAGGGGGAGAGAATCAAGTAATCCTGGAAATATTCATATTATTATAATTTAGAGCCAGGTTCTTGATTAAAAGTTTTGAAAGCCAGGTCACAATTCCTGGACAATCGTAAATGTTTTTCACTGTCGTATATTTGAAATATTTCAGCTTATGCTGAGAGAGCCAGGTTTTCAATCCTGGATATTCAAAGTGTTTTTACTTATAGATGTTTGAGATTTTTGCAGATGTAGTTCCAGATTACGATCCCGATAGCCGAGTCTAAGGGGGAGTCTGAAGACCAGCTCAACGCAAGGGGGAGCTTGTAACCGAAAAGCCAGGTGTCGATCCCAAAAGCACGGAAGCTTGACGAAAGGGGGAGCCTGAAGAAAGAGTTTACAGAAAGGAGCAGCTAAAGCTGAAGACAGATCCACGGGGATTCTGTTCAAGCAAGAGGGAGTCTGTGAATGCTGAAGATATTAAAGCCTCAAGAAGACTCAAGAGAGAGAGAAAGACAAGAAGCTACGAGATTGACTGCGGCAATATCCAAGAGGGAGTCTGTTGGTGCATTAATGTCTATCGCCTTCATCAATCCAGTCCGTAGCATAAACAGAAGAAAACTAGAGCTTATATTGTAATACTTAGATAGAAAAGGTAAGGTGGCAATATTGTAATTAATGAGAACTCTCATTAAAGCCTTAGCCTATAAATAGAAGAGTTAGGGTTAGAGTTTAGAATTTTTTTGACATTTGTGACTTGGAGCTTTGAAGGTTAGAAAGAGAATCTAGAGAGAGAAAGTGGCAAGGTGATTCAAGTTTCTTTGTACTTTTCAGATCTATCAATAGAATCACGATTATAGTACGGTCTCGTGTTCGGTCCACGCACGTGTACGGATTCCGCACGTCACACGTATCGTTACGCAATCGTTACGGAATCGAAAACCGATCCTACACTCAGGGCAACGGTCAAGTAGAAAGTGTCAACAAAAGTATCGTCGAAGGGATAAAGGCCCGCCTGGGCACCAAGAGAAGAGGCTGGGTAGATGAGCTCCCTAGCATCCTGTGGGCTCATCGAACCATGCGAAAAACAAGCACTGGCAAAACCCCTTTTAGCCTGGTCTACGGCTCAGAGGCGGTTATCCCAGCTGAGATAGGCCTCCTCTCGCCGCGCTTATCAGCAGTCAACAAAGTTGATAACAAGGCAGAGCGCTGTCTAGACTTGGACCAGCTCTAGACTTGGAGAGGTACTACAACGCAAGAGTGCGCATTTGTACCTATACTCCAGGGGAATACGTTTTCAGAGATAATGAAGCTTCCAATGCTGAACGCCCCGGTAAACTAGCACCTAAGTGGGAAGGCCCATACTTAATACATGAGGTGCTAGGAAAATGGGCATACAAGCTGCGCACCCTGGATGGACACATCATCCCGCGCACGTGGAACGCGCAACAACTGCGCAAATGCTACATGTGAACACCCTTGGCCATGCGCCTTTTATCCACTTATGTTGGCCACGCGCCTTTTTAATTACCTATGTTGTCTATACGCCCCTTTTTCCATTTCAACGATGTACGTTGGCCTAGCGCCTGTTTCTATGCTACTTAATGTCACACCCCGACCGCGTTAAAACAACAAACCGCGGCGGAAACATCGGGGAGTGTCGTAACAGAATCATTGTTTCACAACACATGGATTAAAGTTTTGTTTTATTGAATTAAGTTTATTACATTGTATTGAAATTAGAAACAAAACATGAACAAATTGACTTTCATTGTTATAGAGTCACTAAGGCCTCGTCCATTCCTATGTGAGTAAGCATCATAATCATCGTCAAACATCATCAAATTATGGTACCTGAAACATATGTGAAAATACGTCAGCATAAAAATGTCGGCGAGTACATAGTTTTTGTGAGAGTATCGCGTTCATGGCTTGTTTACATGTTGCAATAACTCGTTAGACTACAAAAGTTGATAGTTGAAAACCTTGTAAGAAAAGTGCTTGGTATTGCAATATGATTAACCAACTCAAAACAAGTTGGTTATAGTTTATAAAATCTCATAGCCATGAATCTTAACCCAAAACATTTGTTTATGTAACCCAAATCGTAAATCGTTTTTGTAATAAAACTCGTATGGTTTATATCGTTAAGAAAACCTTGTAGTGTAACTTTGTTTTGAAAACAATCGACCAAGTGATCTAGATAACGCAACGGTATGTAATGTGTTAAAAGCACTTATATATAGGAAGTACCAGCGGCTTATCCACCATGCTTTTATCACATTACACCCGCCCCGTTACCTAATCACTTACCATAACCCAATCGTTTATTAGTTCAACTAGTTCACATAAATCAAATAGCTCCAATGGTTCAAATAGCTCAAGTAGTTCACATAGATCAAATAGTCCCAAAAAGCCGCGCAGACCTTTCCAGATGCGCGCTGGACCACACTCCTTACTCAGCAAAGCTGACCAATCTCTTAGACCCGCGCGGGCTACTCAAGCAGAATAAGGCCTCGCGCGAGGTCCAAACAAGAGACGACATCAGTTTCAACACTTAGTATTCTGGTTATGAGCCTTCAGCCCCTACAACCCTGCGCGGGCTAGTTACGTGCTCAGCAAGGTTCGCGCAGGAGTTAGGGCGCCAGGCCACTACAGAGAATACAAAAGGTACAAGTGGCAGAAGAATAAGCCAATCAGCATCCTCCAGGCTGTGCTTTATCGTGCTCCACGATCGTCTGACGTGCAGGAGACAGAGAGTACACAAGGACGCCTACGTGGCACCAATCAGGGGGAGGCGACACCTGCCCCAGAATCTCCACTTACCTGCTGATGGCAGAGGGACAACAAGGCCGACAACTGGGACACTAACGGTCGATACCAATGAGACAAGGAGGATATTCCCTGTTTGTCGCCTTCCGGCCCAAGGCCCATCAGCCCACCTCCTCTTACACCTCTCCGGCTATAAATAGAGACCTCCATGCACTGGTTAAACATTCCATTCTCTCTACTCTCACTTCTAACACACACTTATTTCCTCAAAGCAGATACTTATTCTCACGCCGGAGTCTGGTTAAGAGGGAAACCCCCATATTCCCCTCTTAACGAGCTAACGGTGTTTCTGTTTTACAGGAAGAACGGATCAAATCGGAGCTCAAGAAAGTTTAAGAAGATTAACCCTTATGACTGAAACATAAACCAAACTATTTTTTTTTTTTGAACGTCAACTCGCTATTTATATATATAAATAGAGCCAGCAAGGGGCTGAAAAAACACAAACAAAGCAAACGAACAAAAAAGAAGACACAAAAGAAACGATTACAAAATATCTAAAACATTAAAATCCGCCCACTTGTCCCACTCCAGCTTCGGAAGCTTCGTGCGGTAAGCAATCCAAAGATACACGTCTTCTTTAACAAGGTCGATCGTTCTCCGGGTTGAGACAAACTGCCCTCGGAAACTTTGAGATTTCTAGCATTCCAGATTCGCCATACCGTAGCCAAGATTACCGTGTAAACGATTCTCCGCCATCTAGCCGAACCAATATTTCCAGTCAAAACATCCACCACTTCCTTTAGGCTGCCCAGATTTATCGAAGGAGGAATCCGCATCCAAACCGCAATTTGCCACCAAATACTTCGGGCCTATATACAATTAACAAAAATGTGATTAGTATCTTCAATCCCATACCCACATCTATCACACATATGATTCTGAATAGGAATGCCTCTTTTTTCCAAATTAATTTTATCCGCCACTTTCCCTTTTAATGCCCTCCACAGCAAATAGTTATTCTTTAACGGAGCCCACAAGTTCCAGCAAAACGAATCCTCACTAATGGTATCATTCTCGACCGCTATCTCAGCCCGAACACTTTTTGTGGAGAAACTTACACCATCTTTGTTATCCCAACGCCAAACGTCTTTTTTATTCTCATCAATAATGACCGAATGCAGCAGACCCGAGAGCCGTTGAAACTGGTCACATTCCTCCGCTGAACTGGGTTCACGAATCCATTCACACTTCCACCCATTATCCAGGCCCACCTTCCCTGAATAACTCCACACCAAGCCATCTTTATCCTTCGCAAGCTTGTATACATCAGGGAATAACCTCATCAGCAAGTCGTTCTGAAGCCAGAGGTCCTTCCAGAACCGAACCTTCATCCCGTTGCCAATATCGACTTTCATTTTCTCATCTATACTTAAAAGACTCCCGTCCACAGCCCCGATATCCTTCCAAACACCTGGAATCGATTTTTTTGTCGGTATCAATTTCGTATCGACTTTGTTTTTGTGAATAGCATAGATCACCGTAGCCCAGAGCTGAGTAGGATTGTCTTTGTATCTCCACCACCATTTCGACATCATCGCTAAATTAAAATCTGACAATTTTCTAATCCCTAACCTACCTTTAAATTTGGGTTTTGTCATCACATCCCATTTAACCCATCTCATCTTGTTGACGTTTCCTTTTTTACCCCATACAAAATCCCTTCTTATGCCTTCAATCTTCTTTATTACATTATTTGGAGCCGAAATATAGAAAGGTAATAAGACGGCATGCTACCCAAGACAGCTTTAGCCAAAGTCACCCGTCCAGCAAGAGACAGCGTGTTAGCCTTCCAAACCGATAATTTACGCTGCACTTTCTCTATCACATTTCTCCAATTCTTACTAAGTTTCATGTTGGCTCCTAACGGGATTCCGAGGTAGTTGAAAGGGAGTTTTCCAGCCGAGCACTTTAAAATTTTAGCCATATCACTCACCTCATCAAAGCTGACACTAACACCAAACAGGCTACATTTATTATAGTTGACTTTTAGGCCCGTGACAAGATAAAGACATCTAAGAAAGCGATTTAGGCTAACAATATTATGGGCCGACCATTCACCAACGAAAATTACGTCATCCGCATAGCAAAGATGCGTAATCAAAGGGACATCATTCGGCAAATTTACCCCATGATAAAGCCCAATATTAGCTGCCTTTTTCATGAAAAGGGTAACAACTTCCATCACAAAAATAAAAAGATATGGGGAGAGCGGGTCGCCTTGCTTGAGCCCCCGTTTGAAAGCAAATTCACCCATAGGCGCACCGTTGACTAAAACCGAGCCTCGACCCGATCTAAGACAACCGCTAATCCAATCTAACCATTTCGAGGAACCCTAAAATTAGTTACGTGTTTCTTCAGGTTTCAAGACACTTGTGTATCTAAACCTAAAATCTTTGAGTTTCCAATCCTTCTTGCTTTTTAGGACATAGTACCAAAACATATAGGGTTAATGATTTGTGTTTGCGGGTGGACATAGTACCCAGACCCAGTATACCCACCACATTACGTTCAAAGAAAAATGACATCAGTGGAAGTCTTAATTGACCTAGCACCCACCATACTCCCTCTGCAACTCCATCAATCACCCACCATATTTCTATCATTCTCGCCAGCACATGCATACATATTCATAGATGTACGCATATACGTACATACTTGTGTAAGTATATATGTATGCACGTAGGTAGCTATAACTACTTCATACCATTTAAGGGATAGCAGATTAATTTTAGTGTTGTGTATAGCCTTTGAGCCTGGATAGAAGTTCGGTGGAAAAAAAAACAACCCTCTTTAATTTTTAAAAGCTTTTGTTGAACTTCAGTTTGTAATAATATATTAACATTTATATCAGACATGTTAAACTAAACCTAACCATTTTCACTCAGCGGATTTTAAACAAACATTCAGGGTTATTCCAAAAACAATTTAATGTATACTATGACGGTTTTTTTTTATTTTTTATTTTAAAAACATCAGTGTATACACAATAATGGATCTACATAAAACAAAGATTTTTTTTTACACTTTACTAAGAAACTTAGAGTATCCCGGGCAGCCCTCAACCTCCTAGATCCATCCCTGCTTCAAGGGCCATCAATCTCTCATTATTTTATTTTGGTAAATTACTGTTATTAGAGGGGAGGGAGCTTCACACCGTCGCAACTGTTGTGTTCACAGCGTGATCAGGGGCAGACCCACATAGAGTGGGTCGGGATTCCCAGATCCCAATGCTTTTTAAAAAAATAGTAGATCTGATATATTAATTTTTTGATGGGCCCCATAAAATTATTTAGATAGACACCATAACATGAAAATTGAAGTTGGTGTAGTGGTAAACCCCTTGTTTTTTAACAAGAAGTCACGAGTTCTAACGCTGTCTAGCTCAATTTTTGTATGCTACTTTTTTTTCCTTAATCTAATTTAAAACAAGCGTTCTAACGTTGTCTAGCTCAATTTTTGTGTGCTATTTTTCTCCTTAATCTAATTTAAACTATGGTTTCCAAAACAAACAGATTTTATAACTTGAATTTTGTTAGTTGTATAGTTGTTTTAGCATTTATCACTATGATTATAAAGTTTGGAAATTGGAATAACATGTGATGGGATTTGCCAAGATTTTTCGTTATTGATGGTGGGAAGGGTGATGGGTGAATTTACACCGGTGAAACCGGTGGTGGATTGTTGGTGTACGGTACGACGGTCGGTCATGTTCGGCGAGACGGGTGGCGAACTCGGAGGATGTGTGGGTGATGGAGAGTTATGGTGTGATGACTTTGGTGTAAAGTCAAAGTTCGGTGGTTTAGATTAGGGAGTAGAAGTCAGAACGGGCGGAAGATGAGGAAGAAGATTTACTAACCTTTAGAGTAGAAGAGGAGAAGGAAAGATTGTCCGTTGGTGGCGGTACTTGCGAACGCGTATGGGGCATCCACTGCAAAACTGACAAAGACAAGTAAGAAGACTCAAAGAAACGACTCACTAATAAAAAATACTAAAACTATTTAGACTCCTACGACTCAAACAAACAAGTAGCACGTATGATATCAAGTAAGTCCAAACAAAGTAGTTAACGCAATTACCAAAGAGTCCCCGGCAACGGCGCCAAAAATTTGATGTGCTAAAAGTAGTTTAATAAAAACAACCTAAATTAACCTAATTTAGACACTAAGTAATACTCTAGACTTTCTAAACTCGACTAAACTACTGACCGGCAAGCGAACTGATCAACTCTAGTACAGCTAAGTAAGTCCGGAAATCGAACCCATAGGACTCAATTTAACTACGTTAACTAAACTATCTAGACTGACACTGACATGACACTAACTGTTTTTATGTTTGGGGGCGTTTCTAAATATCCTAAAATTGCGAATTAATTACTAAGTTAACTAGACACGAATTAGGACTCGTGTTTACTCAGATGATGGTGGAAGACTACCTAGACTGGAATCATAGATTCTACTAGTGATGATTTATTAGGATATTTGTTGTTATGGAACCAGGATCGTTTGATGCTAAACCTATCGAGACACCGAACAGGACCCCCCCCCCCCCACCCTTCTCAGGAAGACACCTATGGAACTCTAAAGGCTGTTATGGACACCGGTTGGTCTAGACTCCCTCAGGGTTATCTAAGTGATTTTATGAAAGTACCCTAATTTGATCTACTCCCTCACGGGTTATAAACCTAGAGTAAACTTGGGTTCTCGACTCGACTTGATAGACAACGGTCGATAGGGAAACTAGTTCAGACTCCTTACGAAGACCCTACCTAGCAATTTATCAACTTAGACCTAACAATAACCTCGCCTTTCAGCTATAGAGATTAGTAGAACACCTAGACTTATCTAACTATCAATTACCACTTCTAAGGTATATTGGCCAATTAACCCAAAAGATCACAATATAAAATTATAATCTAGCATGAACCTAATATGTGAAAGACATTCACCAAGAATCATACGAAGCAATAAAAGACAATTAAACAAAGTTAAGCATGCAAACAGATCAAATTAATAATCAAGTTGACTACTTTCATAAAGAATCCATAATTAATCAAAAATCCATAAAAAAGAAAACTTTAATAATCCGTTAATTCAATCTAGGAAGTACAAAGCGTTTAGCCTAACATATTCATGATCAAACACAAAACGAAAGTAATTTCAAAGAAGTAAAACATGATTGATTATCGAAAGTAAAGAACAAGTGAACCGGATGATTAAATCGCGACCCGAATGTTCCCTCGAGCTTCAACCTTCAACCGATGCTTCAAAGTCTCCGAAAACGCTCCAAATTCGTCCAAGATTTCGCCCGATATGTTGCAAATTCGTAACTAGGGTTAGAGTTGTTTAAAGATATGTATTTTATAGGTTTCTATGCAAGTATCCAGCTCAAGCCCGTAACCCTCTGCGAAATCAAGGCCTCCGCGTCACGCGAAGGCTTACCCATTTGAGTGTCACGTAGCGTGGCGCGCAATCTGCATTTTATTATATTTTAATCTTGTGGCATCACGCGAAGGCTTAGGTGTTTCATGGTGGCGTGACGCAGTGATGACTTTTTCCAGTATTTCCTTATTGTTTCAGTTTCCGTTCAGCTGCGTTTTCACCCGGCTCTCGATAATACTTCTCGTTCAACTCATTTTCTGTGTTTTTCCTCATATTCAACAACCGAGACCTGCAATTTACAAAACTATCAGTAGTAGCAAATTCTAAACTAAAAATCGACACAAATTAAATGAAATATATACAAACAATACATGATAAATAGATGTATTTTGCAATACATCAGCAGGTTAAAGAAATCTCTCTATGGGCTCAAACAGGCTCCCAAGCATGGTACACCTGTTTTGCCACCTACATTTTATCACATGGTTTTTGAAGCAGCGTGTGTGATAACTCTTTGTTCATTTATACACGGGGTCCTAACACTACTTATTTATTACTTCATGTTGATGATATTGTGGTTACCGTGTCATCTGATATTCTGCTTCATGAAATTAGTTGTACACTCTCACAAGAGTTTGCCATGACCGATCTAGGTCCCAATGTGACTCGAGACGCGAATGGTTTATTTTTTTATCAGACTCAATACACGAAGGATATTATTTCTCGGGCTTCTATGACATCGTGTAAGCCGTGTACCACCCCGGTAGACTTATCAGCCAAGCTAAGTGTTATGGATGGGCCACTATTTCTTGATCCTACTTTGTACCATAGCTTAGCTGGCATGCAGCAATATCTTACCTTTACTCAGCCAGACATCTCCTATGTGGTTCAACATGGCACGATTGATTATGGTATTCGAATTATCAAGTCTAATACTCATTCCTTAGTCACCTATTCCGATGCAGATTGGGGTGGTTGTCCCGACTCACGTAGATCCACTAGCGGTTATTGTGTTTTTCTTGGGGATAATTTGATATCATGGTCGTCTAAACATCAACCGGCTATTTCACGTTCAAGCGTTCAAGCGCTGAGGCAAAGTATCGTGGCGTTGCTAATGCTGTAGCTGAAGCAACTTGGGTTCGTAATTTATTACTTGAGCTACAACTACCTCTTCGACGCGCTTCGGTGATCTATTGTGACAATGTTTCAACCGTATATTTATCAGATAATCCGGTTCAGCATAAATGCACCAAACACATAGATATCAATATTTTTTCGGGAAAAGGTTTGCGTAGGTCATATACACATTCTTCATGTGCCTTCTTCTCTACAGTTTTCCGACAGTTTCACCAAAGAACTTCCTCGTCAGCTAATTCAATCCTTTCGGTCCAGCTTGAGCGTCGGACTTCCCCCCGCTCAAACTGTGGGGGAGTCTTAGCCGATAGTATATTAGAGATGTATCTCATAGCATTTTACATATATATATATATATATATATATATATATCCAGTTGTAAGAACCGAGAGAACCACTTTCTAGCCACTAGATCAACAAAATGGATGGACAAGATTAAAAGTAATTAAAAATAATACTAAATAATTTTTGTCTTATTATGTTTTTAGGAAAATTGGTATTTAATAAACCAACCTTTAACCAGTTGGTAAACAATAATCCAACCTACAGAATTGGTATATAATAATCCTACCTATCAACATGTTGGCAATCAATGGACCTCCGTTAGTTTTTTTTAACTGAAGTTAGTTTTTAAGTTTTATTTATTACACAAACAGTCCCTGTAGTTATAAAAAAATCATAAAAATAAAAAAAAATCATAAAAATTCTAAAAAAATCTTAAAAAATCAAAAAAATTATAAAAAATCAAAAAAATTCTAAAAAATCAAAAAAATAAAAAAAAATCGATTTATAAAATTAACGTGTTTCGCTTTATGGAAATTTTACGAAAAACGGATAGAGTTTCCACTGTTTTTGGACGACCCCAACAACACAAGTTGTCGATATAATATTCAAAACGCAACAATCAATGAAGCATTAAATATCTATACGATTCAAAACTAAAATGAAACTTAAACAAACAAACCCAAATCAGATTCTGATTTTTGAAATAAACTGAAGTTTTAAACGAATAATGTTCCACTTCGACAGCCACCACCACCACTTCGACAGCCACCGACACCATCTCCGACAGTCGCCGACACCACCAACGAAAACCACATCTCCGAAAAATCTGGGATATTTGGAGCTGCAAAAACCACCAAAGACAGATCTGGGATACTTCAGCCGCCAACGTCCACCACCACCATCTTCTCTGCCACCACCACCGGCAGAACCGCCCACCACCACTCCGCACCTCCGGCGACCAAGAACCCCCAACGCCCACCACCCTCACGTTGGACCCCTAATTAAGTTCGCAGATCTGACATCGATGCTGTTGTCTTCTTGGACACGTCAACGGTTTCGTCGCCAGAAAATCAACGAGCGATTCAACAGAGGAAACCGGAGAAATCGTCTTCAACGAATTCACCTTCAACAGTATGGCTCTGATCTCCGCATCTGGTGAAACAGTATGGCTATAAAACAGTACGGCTCTCTGGTGTGGGGTTCAGAAGAGAAAGAAAGACAGACATGGTGTGGGGTGGGTGGAGCTAGTGATCAGTTGAAGGTGGTCGAGTGGTAGGGTAGAGGGTAAGAACCCTAATTTCCTTTAATTTGCAGAACCCCAAATATTGAATCAGCAAACAAATATTTACATATACACCAAATCTGAAAACAAAAATATATGTAGAATAAAGGGTTTAGGTTTTAATTCTGATTTGTTTTATTGTTTAAATTTGTTTTAGACAAATAAAGGAGTAAAATTACAAGTAAAACTTATTTTTAATTCTGATTTGTTTTAGAACAAAGGAGTAATTTTTTTTATTTTTATGATTTTTTTATAACTACAGGGACTGTTTGTGTAATAAATAAAACTTATTTTTATGATTTTTTAGAATTTTTTTGATTTTTTATGATTTTTATGATTTTTTATAACTACAGGGACTGTTTGTGTAATAAATAAAACTTAAAACTAGTAAATTACAACTACAGGGACTGTTTGTGTAATAAATAAAACTTAAAAACTAACTTCAGTTAAAAAAAACTAACGGAGGTCCATTGAGTGCCAACATGTTGATAGGTAGGATTATTATATACCAATTCTGTAGGTTGGATTATTATTTACCAACTGGGCAAAGGTTGGTTTATTAAATACCAATTTTCCATGTTTTTAATATTTTAATGCAAAAGGGTAGTTTAGTAAAATTACTCTTTTTTGTCCTTTTGTATTTATTATTTTTTATTACTTTTTTGTATTATTATATTAGTTTTTATTTTTTAAACAAAATTTTTTTATTAAGAGCTTTTTAAATTCAGATTTTTTAACAGATTTTTTAAATTTTTTACGTTTTACGTTAAACTTTTTACGTTTTATGTTAAACTTTTTACGTTTTACGTTTTACGTTAAACTTTTTACGTTTCACGTATTACGTTTTACGTTAAGCTTTTTACGTTTTACGTTAAGCTTTTTACGTTTTACGTTAAATTTTTTACGTTTTACGTTAAGCTTTTTACGTTTTACGTTCAAAAAATTATGTTTTACGTTAAAAACTTTACGTTTTACGTTAAAAAGTTTACGGTTTACGTTAAAAGTTTACGGTTTTAACTTTTACGTTAAAAACTTTACGTTTTACGTTAAAAAGTTTACGGTTTTAACTTTTTTTTCAAATACTTTTTTACACAAAACGAACGCACCCATAAATCGTAACTCGGTAGGTATCTGAGATAGATTGTTATCATAATCGACCGGGAAAAAAATAACAAACCAACAACAGAAATCAAAACAATGTTCGGATTCTTGAAAAAAACGGGGTTTGGCTCAGATTTTTCCGATAATCAGAGGCTGCAAAGTGGGGTTGCAGGTTCAAAAACCTACCTCCACCATCCTCGCCGCGCCATCGTCTTCAAAATATGCGTTTTTTTTTTTTTTTCATCATCGCCACCCAATCGAACAGATCAAAACCCACATAGTTCACTGTTCATAATCTACCAAAAAGCACCAAATTCAAAAAGCACCAGATTCAACAGATTCAAACATTCAAAAGCACCATATTCAAACATTCAAAAGCACCGAGATTCAAAACATTCAAAAAGCACCAGCAAAAACCACCAGCAAACATTCAAAAGCACCAGCAAAAACTTCCAGATTCAAACATTCAAAAGCACCAGCAAAAAACCAGCAAAAACTTCCAGATTCAAACATTTAAAAGCACCAGCAAAAACCCTTACCAACAAACGCAGTAGCATCATCAGCCGTAAAACAAACCAACGAGGGTTTATGCCACACCCACCCCCCTGTGCGGCGGAGTCGTCCAAGGGTTCAGCCACCGCCGCTCACACAGCCACCGCCTCCAGCACCGCCAACACCGTTGGGCCACCCCCACCACCGGAAGAAACCCCCCCATAAAAACCCTAAAGAAAACCTCACTACACCGCCTTTCTCATTAAGCCCCATTTTCTAAGTATAAACACAAGCCCACAATCAGATGAAGATGATGAAGAGACCCGGAGAAGGAGCCGGCCTCTGATCTTTCCCCTGAAAGCATGAGGAGGGGGTCGCCGGAAAAGGAGGGGGTGACTGGAAAAGAAGTGGGTCACTGGAGAAGGAGGGGGGTCGCCTGTAATCCGATGAAGATAATGAAGAGACCCACCCACCCCCTGTGCGGCGGTGACGTCCACCGGAACCACCAGAACCGCCGGAGAAGATGAAGAAACTTGAAAGAGAGAAGTGAGATGAGAGTGAGATGAGAGATGAGAGAAGTGAGAGGAAAGATTAAATATAAAAGTCTGTTAACATTAATGAAGAGAGAGAGAGATTAGACATTTTGAAGGAAATGACCAAAATACCCTTTATTCTGATTGGTGGAGAGTGGTTCTCACGGTTCTTACAACTGGGGATGGTTTTTATTTTAACGGCTCCCTATATATATATAGCGGATGGATCATGAGAAAACTAGTTTAAATGAGAAAACCAAAAAACTAACCAAAAAAGCCTAAAATCATACCAATTTTTTTTTTACTATTTTTTATAGAAAAATCGCTACTTTTTATGTATGGAAAAAAAAAAGAAAAAAAAAATTTTTGGTTGTACTGCACATGTGCACTAATACATAAAGCTTAAACAACTTAACCCACCCCCCACCGACACCCCCCAAAAACCTAAACCCCCCACCCCCCAAAAACCTAAATTCACCCTCCCACCAAAAGCCTAACCCCCCCCCCCCACCCCCACCCCCCAAAAACCTAAACCTCCCTCCCCCCCACACCCAAAAACCTAATCCTAATCCTAAACCTCCAAAAAAACTAACCCTAAAAGCTAAACTAGACTCAAAAGGCTAATTTTAAGCATGTGATGCAATTGTAGTACATGTTATATTGCACATGTGCACTACTATAATAATAGTATTGAAAACAAGACGACACCATAAATCTTTTTTATGTCATAAAAAATATACTTGAATGAAAGATACAAAATTTTGTGATCTTATGGTGCCATTTTTGTTTTAAAATGATAACGTATGGAGAAATGGGAAATGTTTGAAAAGTTATATATTTTTTTTCCAATTTTACCCCTCCTTCATTAAAAGTATCCCCCCTCCTTTTTTGTGGTTTTTAGTTAGTTTTCTAGTTTTCTCATTTATATCTAGTTTTCTCATGATCCTCTCCCTATATATATATATATATATATAGTGTGGGGTTCATTGGGGAACACTAAAAAAGTGGGGAACAGTGGGGAACCGACTCAAACGAACTCCGATTAGACTCATTCCAGCGGCATTGGAACTGGCTCGTCGAAGCCTAACTAGGATCTCTTAACCCTAAACCCTAAATCATAACCCCTAAACCCTAAATATATTAGGGTTTGGCTTTTAGGGTTTAGCTTTAGGGTTTAGCCTTAGCTTTAGGGTTTAGGGTTTAGCTTTAGTGTTTAGCTTTAGGGTTTAGCTTTAGGGTTTAGCTTTAGGTTTAGCCTTTAGGGTTTAGCTTTTAGGGTTTATAGTTTAGATTTTACGGTTTAGCTTAGTTTTTAGCCTTATTTTTTAGCTTTAGGGTTTAGAGTTTAGGAGTTAGGATTTAGGGTTTAGGGTTAAGAGATCTTAGTTAGGGTTCGACGAGCCGGTTCAAACGCCGCTGAAATGAGTCCAATCGAAGTTCGTTTGAGTCGGTTCCCCGCTGTTCCCCACTTTTTTAGTGTTCCCCAATGAACCTTCCCCTATATATATATAGGGTAAGGTTCATGCGAGAACCACCTTTATTGCGAGAACCGCGAGAACCAATGTGAACACAACCTAAAATAGCTAAAAAAACCTAACCCCCACCCCCCCCCCCCCACCCAAAAACCTAAACCCCCCCCCCCCCAAAAAAAAAAAAAAACCTAACCCCCCACCCCCCAAAACCTAAACCCCCCTCCCCCACCCCCAAAAAACCTAACCCCCCCCCCCCCCCCCAAGCTAAAATGCTAAAAACTAAACCCCCAAAAAACCTAAAAAAATCTTTAAAAAATCTAAAAAAAATCTAAATTTTTTTTTAATATTTTTTATGTTAAAATCGCTACTTTTAGTAGCCAAAAAAAAAAAAAATTTTAAATTTAAAAACAACAGGTTCTGGTCATTGCGTTTTAGTAAATTGCCTCTTTAATAAAAATGCATCAGAAAAATTAATTTTCTGTAAATTGCCTCTGGAAAACTGCATTCGTAGACAGTGTTTCTGGTTCTGTAAACAACAGGTTCTGGTCATTGCGTTTTAGTTAGATTCTGGTTCTGTGAACAACAGTTTCTGGTTCTGTGAACAACAGTTTCTGGTCATTGCGTTTTAGAAATAAAACATTTTTGAAGTGTTTTTACTCATTGCGTTTTAGGTAAACACATTTTTATGTTTATTCAGTTCATTGCGTTTTAGAGAGAACAGTTTCTTTTGTGTTTTTAGGCCATTGCGTTTTAGAAATAAGACATTTTTATGTATTTTTTAGGCATTGCGTTTTAGAAATAAGACATTTTTAAGTGTTCTCTGGCCATTGCGTTTTAGAAATAAGACATTTTTAAGTGTTTTGAGTGCATTGCGTTTTAGAAATAAGACATTTTTAAGTGTTTTGGGTGCATTGCGTTTTAGGTAAAAACACATACAGTCCATTGCGTTTTATAAAGTACACTTTCTTTTGTGTTTTTAGGCTATTGCGTTTTAGAAATAAGACATTTATTTGTGTTTTCTGGTCATTTCGTTTTAGAAATAAGACATTTCTTTGTGTTTTTTGTGAGTTGCGTTTTAGAAAAAGTCATTTTTTTATGTTTTTTTTCATTGCGTTTTACGCAACTGGGTTTTCTCCATTGCGTTTTACGCAACTGGGTTTTCAAAAAAAATTTCGAAAATATAGCAATAGTATACTCGTTTTAAAGATAAAAGAACGCTGGTTTTTTTTGTGCATATTTTATAAAAAAATAATGTCGTAGGAAAAAGTTATTAACGTTTAAAAAATGGGGGGAAATTGGAGGAGAGAGAAACTATTGTGCTGGATTGACTAGAATGCCCCTAACAAACTCACGCGCCTCTTTTTTTTTTTTTTTTTGCTTCAATTTCATTTATTTAATCTTAGCCCTTGATTAATTAAATGGATGGTCAAGATCACTTCATAGCCTTCCTAACCAAATAAACTTTCTTTTGTATCTCCACCCTGTAATTGTATTATTTGGTTATTATAGGATTGTAATTGTATTAAGATTATTATACCTAAAATAGTGGTAGGGTTATCTTGTACTCCCTAGAGGGTTTTCAGATTGTTGAATGATATACAAAAAATTATATATGGTAGACTCTTTTAAGCCGATCATTCTCTGAAATCAACCAAAACCTACTCCTTTTGAAACCCGAAATTCGCCATAACTGTTCATAATTTCTTTTTATGAACTTCAGTTGTAATAGCATGATCATAAATGTATAATTATGGTAGCCAACCATCTATCACTTTTGTTGGTTATAGGGTTCCATTTCTTATTAAAAAATCATGGTTGTTGTTATGTGTAGATTACCCAGCCAATCGGCCATTAATGTGAATTAAGTAGCTTGTAAACGAGCCAAGCCGTACATTAGCTACTTGAAATTGGCTTGCTTAAAGCTTGAATCGAGCCTGGCATGAGCCTAAACATAAGCTTTGTGTAGGTTTGAGCCTAAACATAAGCTCGTGTAATAGACAAGCTCAAACCCGATCTTCACTTATCGAGCTCAAGTTGTCTCGTGAGAGTAAACGAACCTATTATTTTCATATAATTTATTAAGTACTTATAATAATTATGGTTATATGGTAGAGGATCCTGTAAAAAATGTTTAAAGTGTGAGAAGGGTAAGAAAGAATCTCAACCATTAGATCTTTTGATCTAATGGTTGAGATCAATAGGGACCAAATTGTAAAATATTTTCATTAATTTGGACTGATTTGAAATATCTAGGGACAGTATAGTCTTTTAAACCCACTAGAAATTAGGTAATGCACATGTAACTTCCCCCGTCTTTTTTAAACATCAATAACTTTTTATACGTAACTTTTTTTTAAAAAAAATTACACCATAATAACGAGTGTTTTTTTATCTTTAATATGAGTACCATATTGCTATACTTATATAGAGAAAAAAATATGTTTCGATCAGATGTTTAGTCAATGAATGGTGTTATATACTTGCTGAATGGTTTATATACTTACTGAATGGTGTTATATACTTGCTGAATGGGGTTATATACTTGCTGAATGGTGTTATATACTTACTGAATTGTGTTATATACTTGCTGAATGCTGAATGGTGTTATATACTTGCTGAATGGTGTTATATACTTTTTGAATTGTGTTATATACTTGCTGAATGGTGTTATATACTTCCTATAATTAAGGTGGCGGTTATGGGAAGTTTTTAATTAATTGAATTAATGATTAAATTACTTGTTTACCCTTTTCAATTTATTTAGATCTAATGGCTGAGATTCTTTCTTAACTTTTTCACACTTTTGGTCTTTTTTACAATAACCTTACCCATGGTTATATATAGAATTATGAGAAAAACAACTGAATAATATATTGTGTTATAGGTAAAAAATATATTTAAGATGTATATATACATTATAATTAGAGTTAAATGCTATTTTAATCCCTGTGGTTTGGGGCATTTTGTCAGTTTACTCCAAAGGTTTCATTTTTCGCCTGTGGGTCCAAAAAGGTTTCACCGTTGCCATTTTAGTCCATTGGGTTAACTTCATCAATTGTTCTGTTAACGAGAGGCAATTCGGTCATTTTATATGTAATTATGTGAACTAGAAGGGCAATTTGGCCCTATAAAATGACCGAATTGCCTTTCTTGTCAACAGAAATAATGGATGACGTTAACCCAATAGACTAAAATGGCAACGGTGAAACATTTTTGGACCCACAGGTGAAAAATGAAAGCTTTGGGCTAAACTCGCAAAATAGCCTAAACCATAGGGACTAAAATGACATTTAACTCTTATAATTAAAAAATGTTTAGAAAATAACTATAATTATAGATGTACAAATTAACTAATAAAGAATGAACGAATCGACCCGAGCCAAGCTCGAAGTTGAGAAACTACTCATGAGCCGAGGTCAGGTCAAGCCGAACTCAAAACAAGTAAAACTCGTGCTCAAGATCAGGTCAAGCCAAACTCCAAACAAGTAAACTCGTTCTCGGTCTTTCATAAAATTAAGGTAGCCAACCAGCAGGAATTTGCCAATGGGCCGTGTTCATTGATGAAATAATAAAATCTGGAACAAAATCAAACCAAATATTTACTCAAAAAGAAATTTGTGGCTGCTGGGATTCGAGCCCAGGTCTCCACGGCCACAACGTGGAATTCTTACCACTAAACTACAGCCACAAGATGACTTTTATTCTCAATATTAAGATAATAATATTAATATAAGGCATATGGATTCGTTTTAGTTTATCGTGGTTTATCTATCGTTATATAAGTTTATTGATAATTGAAATAATAAATAATGAACTAACCTAACCGAACCATTACTAAAACAACTTTTATAACTTTTATTTTTCATAAATGCTAAATTGCCAGTTGATATGGTTTGGAATAATTTTATAGATTATGCATTACTTGTACCCTTCTTTTGCCTTATAAATTAACTTTTTTTTTATTCAAGATTGTTTGTTGTCTCATGGGTGTAATGGAAGTAAATACTTTTTGTAGAGTAACTAACTTAAAGAATAGTAAAAGATTTTTTTTTTTTATTAATTCTTAGGATAAGGAGAATGAAACTATAGAATTTTGGTTATTGCAGATAAAGGTTTTCTGAATCTTAGTGAGATTTATAAGTTAAAAAGTTAGGAAGGTTGTTAGTTTCTTATCAGTAAGAAAAAGATTGGGACTCATAAGGGCGCGCTTGACTCAGCATTTAGACGTAATATGCGCTTTGATGACGTATTTGACCCCTACAAGTCAGGATCCTTCGTTTGGCGAGCTAATATGGTGTTTGTTCAAATGGGTGTTAACTACTATCAAACCAAAAACTGCATCAGTTTGGAAGGGTGTATAGGAGAGACTATAATACAACCCATCCATTTTTGCGTCATATATACCAACCTTTTGCCTAAGTTTTATTTTTCTTTAATCAGAAATGCAACTTTATTGTCATCAAAGCAACGTTCTTGAAAACCAAAATCCTTGCGGTACTCACTAGTTCGCCCAGGTTACACCTCTACGTGAAGAGTTAACATATCTACATATGTTGCTCAAGTGTATCTTGGGAGGCAGATCACTATTCAAAAACACCCAAAGCACGCAAGTCGAGGGCATTGCTCAAGTGTATCTTGGGGGGTTTGTTATAAGGATAGAGAATAAGATTACTTGCCTCGAAGTATCAAGTAGTAGAACTTGCGTATTACCAACCAGAAAACAACACATCGTGTGGCATTTATACAACTCGAGGAGAGAACTGTTACAATGTACTTAATAATGAAAACAACTCTAGGGGTAGAGACAAAGGTTGACCCTTGGTGTTTTCTCTTAATTAGATCATGTTCATGTTTTAAAAAATCACTAAGACATCAATTAAGATTGCAAAAATGATACCAATGTGTTTGTTAAGGTGTAGTCCCTTTTAAGTGGTAAGAGTTCAAGTCTCGTGAGTAAATTGAGGAGTAAGTTACTCTTTTCACAATTTAACCAAAATAAAAATACTAAATGCATTTCCACTTTTACCATAAAGATAAAATCACATGTATGAAGTTTAATTCTAGGTCACATGTTAAAGAATTGATATTGAAAATCTTTTAGTTTGGGAAATTCAGTGTTGCTACCCGGTACCATTTGTTCATCCCTGATCACGGGTACCGAATGAATAACAACGGTATCGTACAACTTTTTTTTATTGATTTTCTTCAACTTGTAAATTATTATTCACAACTCGATTTTAAGTATATCATAATGACATATTTAGAATTTTGTAAAACATTGTATCTTAATAATTATAAGAAAAAAAATACAATATGTTTAAAGTAATTTTAGTATAAAAATTATTAAAAAAATTATTTTAAAATAGTAAAATAAAAGCCACAATAAAAAAAATCAAAATAAGTTTGAAAGATAAGTTTAGTTTACTCGTCGTTTTTACCGAGTAAGAGTCAAATAACTATTTGGTTTATTTGATACGTTTATCTAGATGTTTAGTCCCGGTATTTGGTTTATTTGATACGTTTATCTAGATGTTTAGTCCCGGTATTAGGAGTTTAAGTCAACTAAGGTGTCCTGGTTGGTAAGGAAGTTATCTAATATAAATAGATAGTTAGGATAAATTAAAAAGAAAGAGTAGTTAACCTATCTTTTGATCACAAAATCAATTGTTCTTGTGTTTTATAGAATCAAGGCCAACAATGTATAAGTGGTTTCTATAACTCAAAACAATAACATAAAATTTACAAATTATGAATTTGTAAAAAACTTTATTGGTAAGATGAAACAATGCAAATTCATTTTATATTCTTGACGATAGATTTTAACAATAATCTTCTTCCAACAATGATGTTTTTAGTTTTTAATTGTGCATACTTCTATATCATAATAGTGTTCTGCTTTTTTTTCTTTTTTTTTTTTTAACATCAATTGTTACATGTAACTTGAGATCTCCAAAAGTCAATAGACTTTTTTACAGCAAAAATACGGTTAAAAAATCCTATTATTGGAAATGACAAAAATACCCTCAACCAACTAATGGCAGTAATGTCCGAAAGAAGCTGCATAAGAAAAAAAAAAGTTTAAACGAAATCAAATTGACGAAAATACCCTCAACTCAAAGTTTGGTAACCACCAAGAGAAGGAGACCCATCATTCTTTGACTTAAAAGTTGGCATCCATGGGAACATTTTTCCTATTTCTTTGGTTAAGTTTGAAGGACTCATTTGTCTATCATTTATCCCAAATTTTGCTCTTTCTATTGCTTCCATGATATCTTCTCTTGCCACACACTCACCACCTAATAAGCCATGAAAAATAAAACACTCGTTAATTTTTTAGTCGTAAGAACTTGTTATCGGAAAACTCAGGGAACCCTACCAATCATAGTTGTCGATAGCGAATAGCGGTCGATAGCGACAAGCTACCTATACGTTACGTAGCGATAGCGATGAAATAGCACCCGCTATTTCATGTTTAGTGATACACTAGAAGAAAATTTTAAAAATATTTTACATGTATATTTTATTAAAATTCCTGTAAATATGGAAGAAATACGCTTCTTTTTATTCCCAAAATAAAAAACCCTAAACACGCTTCTTTTTTTTCGATCTCAATCTATATATATAAAAAAACATAAATCTGCTATTTTCATGTTATTTAGGCGCTAAACATCATTTAGCGGGAAACTCACGCTTCGCTTTGCTCACTATTGACAACTATGCCACCAATACCCATAGCAACCAAACGGGATCAGATAAAATGCAGCTTGCATTGGACAGGTGACCTTCGGGTCGGGGTGGGGGGGATAAAGGCAGAAAACCAGTAGAAGTTGGATTCGAACCTAGGGCCCATAGTTGTTAATGGCAAATAGCGATAAGGTACCTACATGCTACATAGCGATAATAGCAAGTGCTATTTTATAAATAGCGATACACTAGAAAAAAAAATGCTAAAAAAATTTATATGTATATTATATCAAAATATCTTGGTATATACGCTATTTTACACATATATTTAACAAAAACCTAAAATCCAGCTATTTTATAGCTATATTTAATCGCTGTTTAATTTTAAAAATTAAAAAAATAATAAAAAATAACTGAAATCCTGCTATTTATGGCTACATACCGTGTAGCGACCTTCGACCTATACACTATTCGCTATAGCGACCATGGCGATCGCTATTGACAACTATGCTGAGACCTCTGCTAGAGGGACTCAAGCGCTTACTATTGTGCCACCCCCTTGAAGGTTCAGTCATTACGAATTTACGATATCATCATATAAGGTAGCAACTTTCGTGTTCTTTTTACAATTCTACCCCTAATAAAAATGAGAAAGTAGATAAAAACCTCGTCTAGCGGCAAGTAAAGCGGCTTCATTGACAATGTTGGCGAGATCAGCACCGACAAAGCCTTGAGTAAGAGAAGCAACCAAGTTGCAAATAATAGCAGTGTCTTCTTCAAGAGGGATTCCTCTAAGATGGACGGCTAAGATCTTTCTTCTACCATTTTCATCTGGTTCTCCCACATACACTTTCCTTGAAAACCGACCGGGCCGACAAAGAGCCGGGTCCAATGCTTCGGGCCGGTTGGTTGCTGCTATAACTATCACATTTACATCCGACTCGAACCCATCCATTTCTGTCAGTAGCTATGTGCCCAAAACAAGACATGAATCAAACCAATCACATCAGATGTATTATTAGCTTCAATGTGGTGAAAATTATAATAGATAGTTAATTATTCAAGTTATATAGGAAAAACATAATACCCAATGAAATTTTAGATATGCATAGGCTTGTGGGGGGGGGGGGGGGGATATTCCACGGTCCTCCCAACCGCCGAGGTGATCCCACCTCGCAGACTGCCACCCAGCAAGCCTGAGTCTGGGGGTAAATCCGCTACCGTAGAGTTGTGACAGTTTTAATTATTTGCTTATGAAATGGGATAAATTTTATCTCTAACGGGTCAACAGGTAAACCCAGAAAAGCTAACCAAACGAAATGACACATGCGGGTAGGGGTGACTAGTGAGCAGAAAACTGAAAAAACCGAACCAAAACTGAAAAAACCGATTTAACCGAACCGAAATTTGAGGTTCGGTTTTGCATTTTTATAAAAACCGAATCGAACCAAATAACCCAAAAAAGCATTTTTTATAATGTCTGTTATAAATTTATTTAGGAATTATTAATTATATTCTTGAATGTTAAATATTTTATAATAAGAACATTAACATGTTTATTTATCTTTAAAATAATTTATCCATTGACTACAAAAAAGAACAAAATTTAACATGAAAATTAAATGATTTTCAAAGTGTTGTAAAAAATGCCATAATAAAAACGTTGGAGAAACATAACAATAGATTAAAAGGTTAGGTTTATGTGAACAATATTAATTAAAAAGGTTAAATATATTAACTTAAAGAGTAAATTACGAGTTTGACCCCTGTGGTTATATCACTTTTACCCTTTTAGCCCAAAAAAGAATTTTTTAACATCTGAGCCCCCAACGTCTTTTTTCTAACTGTTTTGGCCCCTAACACTAACCCCATCCATTAAATGTTAGGGGCCAAAAGGGTTCGAAAAAAAGACGTTAGGGGCCAAAAGGTTAGAAAAAAAGACGTTGGGGACTCAAATGTTAAAATTTTCTGTTTTGGGCTAAAAGGGTAAAAGTGATATAACCACAGGGGCCAAAATCGTAATTTACTCTAACTTAAATGTAAACACCTAAGAAAGATTCTTGAATCTTGGATTATACTTTTTTGTTTTTCGAATCTTACGTAAATTTGTTCCAAAAACCAAATGGTTTCAAAAAAACGAAAACCGAACATTTGGGCATTGGTTTTACCAAAAAAACCGAACCGAACCAAACTGTGCACACCCCTACAAGCGGATCAAAAGTAAAAGTAGCTTAAAGTGTATTTTAAATGCATAAAAATTCCTAAATCATCTTATTCGACAGCTATATTACTGAAATAATATATTTTTGTAATCGGACTTAACAAATGCTTAGATGCTAGCAAATATCAAACCTCCCTGGCCTATTTATTTTGCCATCTTAATAAATATAGCAATGTAGTATATCCACACTTCTTCCATAAATAGGATAATTATGTTAACACAAATGTGCGTACACACACGCATCATCATAGATATTCTACAGATATGAAGTGTAAAAGATGAAGTTTACCTACCTGATTTAGTGTTTGGTCTCTTTCATCGTTAAAACTTCGACCACGTTTACCCCCGACAGCATCGAGTTCATCAATAAAAATAATTGACGGTGCGTTCTTTCTTGCAACGCTAAAAAGGTCCCTAATACGAGCCGCTCCTCTTCCAACAAACATCTCCACAAATTCACTAGCCGAGACAGTGAAAAACGGTACCCCGGCTTCTCCAGCCACTGCACGCGCTAATAGCGTTTTCCCGGTCCCGGGTGGGCCCACTAGCAACACTCCTCTAGGTAACTTCGCTCCTAGCTTGTTGTAGTTGATAGAACCTTTGAGGCACAACACGATCTATAAACAGGTTTTGCATTAATTATATAAACATAAGTAACATACTAAAATAATACGAAACACACGAAACAAAAGTGGCGTACCTCCATAAGCTCGACTTTTGCGGTATCAACACCCTCTACGTCTTCGAAATTAACTACTTGGTTGCTCGGCCGACGTTTCTTTGCGGGGCTATTAGCGGCAGAAAGCTGGCGGTACAGAAGCCACATCAGCGGAGTTAACGGAATCCAAAGGGACAGAATGGTAATCAGCGTATTTCTCATTGACATCAACACCGATTGTGGAGATGAACTATACGTAATTCCTTTCTCTCTCATCAAACCGAGTAGATAGCTCTCGTCGTGATCGATCTTTCGCGTAGAGAACTGCCATTCGGGTGTCGAAGTCTTTGTTTTCGTCAATTTCTGCACCGCGTTCGACCCCGTAATCTGAGTATCCTTCACAACATCATTGTTAATCCCCGCATTACTTTCTTGCTTTTGCGTGTTTTCTTTACCGAAAGATTCGGTATTGTAGTATATCCGTCGTGATCCCTCCTCAAACAAAACTTTCATTACCGACCCGCTATGCAGATTTGTGATCAAATCCGAGTATGGAACAATTTTAGGAGACGGAACCGCTGTCAACTTCAAGAACAAATAGCACAATCCTAACACAACAGAAACTGAAGTGTATAAAGTCACTTTCTTCATATTTTTTCGCAGATAGTTTCCGAGTTCATTTAACATCGAACGAACCGATACCCTTTTCAATCTCGAACCCAGTAACCGCAACCGTGGCTGCAATCTAAGCTTAAATCCCCTTCTCAAAAAACCAGACTCCCTATTCCTCAAATGGTTATCTTTGTTCCCATTTTCATTTTTAACTGATCTAACACATACTAACCTGTTCTGAGATTGAACACAAACTAAAGGAAACAAACCTGTACCTCGGTTTCGATCAGATAACAAACAAGACTGAGTTCGGCATTTCATCGAACACTTGGTGTGCATATATCTAAGTCTGGAGATTTCATGACTAATTAAGGATCCATTGTTCAAATTAACAGGGAAATCAGACATTTTTATAGACATGGTGTTCAATTTTGCCATGAAATTGTGGATATTAACATAGAATCAGTACTGATATGGCGATTTTTGACCCGAGAATACGGTTTTTTAAGGAACTTACCGGGTCCTGAAATGTTGGAATCTGAAGGGAAATGATTAGTTGTTGTGAAGATGATGAAAACCCTTTTCAATTTGTTGGTTGTTGTGGTTGAATCTTTTGAAGTATGTTACAGGTGATGAGGAATCGGTGATAATGTCCAACCAAGCTTATCTGCGATTTTTAAGGAAATAAAATATCATCAATAATAATGGCAAAAGATCAAATACAAATAATTTTAACATACTAAACATACAAATTGAAGGAAAACCCAAAAAGACAAGGTGGCATTTTTGTAATTACCACCAACTATCAAAGTTACAACCAAAAATACATAAAAAAACACAAATTTTTTTTTTAACATTTTTTATTAAAAAATCGCTACATTTCGTTAGCAAAAAAAAAAAAAAAAAAAAAATTTTTTTTTTTTTTTGCTGCTACTAAAAGTAGCGATTTTTTAATAAAAAATGTTAAAAAAATAAAATAAAATAATTTGTGTGTTTTTTTTTTTATTTTTTTAGGTTTTTTTGGGGTTTAGTTTTTAGCATTTTAGCTTGAGTGGGGGAGGGGGGGTTAGGTTTTTTTTAGGTTTTTGGGGGGTGGGGGGGTTAGGTTTTTTTTTTAGGTTTTTGGGGGGTGGGGGGTAGGTTTTTTTTAGGTTTTGGGGGGGGGGGGGGGGGGGGGGGGGTTTAGGTTTTTTTTTTGGGGGGGGGGGGAGTGGTTAGGTTTTTTTAGGTATATTTGTAGAGTAACTTTGATAGTTATTGATAATTACAAAAATGCCACCTTGTCTTTTTGAGTTTTCCTTCAATTTGTATGTTTAGTATGTTAAGATTATTTGTACAAGAACTTTACCCCAATAATAATATCCATGGGGTTTAGTTATTTATATGATAAAAAGGGTGAGATTTGACCACCTAATTCTACAATTTCTTATAGCTTAACCGCATCTTAGAATTGGGATAAAACTTTGAGACCAATAGGTCTTTAGTTCGATTCTCACAAGAAGGGTTCTTCCCATATTTATTGGGTTTCCTACTGAAATGGTGTATAGACATTATGCCTAGTAGAGATGGATATAATCATGTGGTTCCGCTGGTGGCACGATGATACTCCAGTGGTCCGTCAGTGATCCAAATCCAAATTTGCCGTTCAAAAAAAAATTCTACGATTTCTCGTGAGTTACTTGATATCGGTTTATTAAAACCTTGAAATGGGTGAGCTTAAATGAGTTTAAGCCCGTATTACAGACGGAGTTTACTACGCTTGCGACTTGCTAGATTGAAACAATATAAACTTGTGTAAAGGTGAGTTGGTGTTTGACTCAACTCAACTCGTTTACACCATAGGATTCACGATTTGGATCCATGGGTTTTGATAAAGCAAGTATAGGTTGAAACTAGGAGCACGAACGAGTCAAGATATTTGTAAGTAACTCCAAATTGTCTTGCCAAAAGTTCAAATTGAGCCAAGTGTAAGTGAGCTCGATTCTAAACTCAAGACTAAATTGAAGCTTAATTAATGAGTAAAGTCCTATTTGAGTCCTTTTGGTTTGTGCAGTTTAACCATTTGAATCCAAAAACCAAAACTATCTTGATTTGAGTCCCTGTGGTTTCTAATTTTAACCATTTGAATCCAAAAGTAAACAACATCTAAATCAGAAACATTTGGTTTTTGGATTCAAATGGTTAAAATTAGAGACCTCAGGGACTCAAATGGTTAAAATTAG